>PVKM010013685.1:0-29944 GCA_004027735.1 Carollia perspicillata | reverse complement strand
GTTAGTCACCACCAAACTAATGATTACCAAGGGAATAATTTTAAAACACAAACCCATCATGCTCTTCCTCACTTTTCCTTTGTTAATGGTACAAGATGGTGTAATTCATTCTCAATGTTTTCCAGAAACTCTTTCTTTTATAACTGGTAAAACTCAAGTGGTTTTTATACTTCATTTATGAGGTAGCGACTGTGTAAGTGGTTTTTACACTTTGTTTATAAGGCAGCCACTGAGGTACATGTGTAAAAAGTTATTTTCAACTATTTTTTCAAAACAATTTCAGTTTTCAATACCAAAATCCACATTTACACAGAAGAGAACAAATTCATATCTCAAGATATTTCTTTAATCTCAACTAATTTTGTTTAGAAGAGGGTGTAATTAGTTTGGAAAACAAGTCCTTAAAATGTATTCCCATATTCTAAAAATTACCAACCATACCAACATATTAATTATTTCAACAGTGTTAATCAAATCTAATATATAGCAACACATACGAGCCAGAGCAACACAGTCAATGTAGACCAAATTGATCTAAACTCCCAGCCAATAAAGAGAAAATTGAAGAACTAATCTTAAATATGGAGTGAAAGGCAACCCTAAAATATCCTCCAGAGCTCCCCCAAATGTGCCAGATAAAGCATCAAATAGAAACATGTACCTACTACCAGCCTCGGTTAAGCATGGTGCCTCCAGCAATTATCCAAAATATGGAAACCAATGGCCTAACATAGCTTTTTATTGGTGATTTAAAGAGAAAATCCAGGGTTTATATCAGTTGGAAGGGGGATAAAAGTCAAAATAACTGTCTCATTAAAGAAATACTCAGCGGTCTTCCTTCACTCAGATCCTTGAGGCCTTTCGCTTCGACGATTAAAGGGACCTCATGAGTGGCCTGTGCCTCCCACTCTCCTAGGCACTCCCTACTGAGTATTGAGGCCAGAATGTGAGCTGTCTCAGTTGCAGATTTGACACTGTAACTCCTCTACTTAACATTTTTTAACACTCTTCATCGCTGTCAGGTTTTATTAAATGGCATATAATAATATAATGTGCAAGTGCAGGCCCTGGGGCCAGTGGTGGTCCATATAGCTATGTTTTCATTGGTCCATGGATGACTGAGACAAAAGAAGGGCAATATGGCAGGTTGTTCATAAAGTTACATTAATTAAAATGTATTTAACTTATTAAAAATACTTCTTTTTTATTCTGAGGTAATACCAGGCTGACTTGTACACTCCTTGTTTTATGAAGTAATGATTATTGGTAGGTGTCTTTTTTTTTTTTAATTACTCTTCATTGGAAATTTAAAATTTGGCTTAGCTAGAGTTCTGTGACCCATTTTGATGCCTAAGCCTCTGGTCCATTCACCATGGATTGCCCACACACGTCTCTCTGAGTCTCTGCCAGGTCTTCCATCAGACCCGTTCTGGGTTGTTCATCACTAACTTCCACTCCAAAGTCACCCATCCCAGATTTTGTGTCACACAGAAACTAAGGCAGCTCTGAGACCCTTCTTTGCCCCACTGTGCCTACTTGTCCTGGGAATATGGCTGGGGACACTCTGTCTTCACAGAGGTAGAGGGGGAACGGGGAAAGAATCCCTCTATCTGTTGTATGGCTTAGTGATCACAAGGATTGCTTTAGGTGTATACTACTATTAAACCTACTTTTACAGATTATGAAGTGGAGATATGGAAAAGATAGCCCTATACTCACAGCACTGCTGTCTCTAGGAAGTGGAAGAGAAGAAGTTTGAACTTAAGTCATCAAAATTTTATTTATTTATCTCTCTGTCCACAGTATCTAGTGAAGTTCTGGCATATAGGGGACATTTGATAAATGTCTTGAATATGTGAATGAATGATTTTTCATGTTTTACCACTTAAAAATAGTTTATTATTTTTTCTTATAATAGATATAGTGCCACGTTTTATGAAATTTGCACATGTTAAAATGTAAAGAAGAAAGGTCATTTGACTTTTTAAAGGACTTAAAAAGGAAACTTGTTAATATTTTAATGACCATTGTTTCACACATATGCAGTAAATATATGCTCTCTTTATAAAAATGTCATATAAAAGTGTTATTATGCATGTTTTCCATAATCTACTTTTTCATTTTGTTTTTTTCCTAGTGCTATGTTTTCATGTTCACTGATGGGTTCTTCTGCACGTTCAATGTGCTACTAATTTCTTTTGGTGTATTTTTCTTGTTATATTATGCATTTTCTCTTAAAATTCATTTATATCTTTTTATATCTTGCATTTAATTTTCCATTATATTCATGTTCTCCTTTACATTTTTAGTTACCAAAGCATATTTATAATATTGTAGCTATTTTATTGTCCTATCAGCTAGTAGCATCATATCTGTCATTTAAATGTCTGTTTCTATTAATTGATTTTTCTGCTGGTCATGGTCATATTTTCTTGCTTTTTTTGTATGCCCCTTCATTTTTTTTTTTTGCATGCTCTATATTGTGCATTTTACACTTTTTCTGTTTGATTTTGAATTTTGCTGTAATTCTTCAATTAGCATGGAAAACACTTTTTTGGCATACAGTTAAGTTACTTAGCATAAGCATAAGCCTCGATAAGGTTCCTTTTAAGCTTGTTAGGAAAAACTTAGAGTAACTTTTAGTCTAGGGCTAATTTAGTCTCATTACTAAGTCAATACCTTATGAATGACTACTCCAATTGTTAACAGACCTTCATGAGCTCCCAGCATTGTTCAGTCTCCTGCTTTTTGATGTTCCTACTGCTCCTCCCCTGCCTATTTGATGGAGTTTGCCCCAAGCATGTAGACCTCATTAGTCAGTCAAAGATTTGAGGGAATCTCCCTACAGATCTCTAGTGCTCACTCTGCAGCTTCCTCCTTTTTGACATTCTGCTCTACAAATTCTAGTCCTGCAAATCGGCTTCCTGGAATTCTGATCTCTGGCTTCAACTCGGTGAGACTGTGGATTTTGTTCAGGTTCTCTGTTCTGCTCTGTGTCCTGGAAGCTGCCCTCAGGCAGCAAACTGGCCAATTGCGGGGCTCATCTCCTTTGTTTCATTTGCTTCAAGGATGACAATCTAATTCTACTTGTTGCCCAGTATCAGAAAATGGTTGTTTTGTATATTTGTCTGTTTTTTTAGCTGTTTATGGTGGGAGAACGGTTCCCATAGCAGTTAATCCTTTGTGGTCAGAAGCAGACATTGGCATCAATACTTTTAAAAGTTTGCTGGGCTATCCCACAGTGCAGCCGGGGTTGGGAACAAGTGCCTTAGACATTCATCCATATCAGTTTTGTTTGTCTTTTTAAATCCTTTTCAATTTTTTAGATGGAAAAATGACACATCCATTTTTTGGTACTTTATTTGTGAGGTAGAATAACTTTTCTTATTTACTGGACTTTTTTTCTTTATAGACTGAGATGTTTATGATTTTTTTACCCATATTTTTTTTTGCTGTTGTTGACAGATTTGCTTTTTCCTTATGGGTTTGCAGGAGCTCTTTACATGTTACTATTATTCTTTGTCTGACATTGTGTTGCAAATGTTTTTCCAGTTGATTATGTGTGTTTTAAGCCTGTTTTCAGTGGTCATCATGTGGAGGAAGGTGGGGGGAAGGTCATACTTGTGCCATGAAGATGCTTCTAATTTTGTACAAATTCCAATACACTAGTTGTTTTCTTTACGGTCTCTGCCTTTCGTCCCATCTAGTGTAAGATGCTCTCCTTGGGCTTACTAGATGGTGTTATTTTATTTTCAATAGCTTTCTTTGGAAACACCTCTCTTGGGACATACTCTAAAGAAAGGGCTGTTTTTAGTGGTACTTTCCCTCCTTTGGTTAAGGGACTTTCAGAAATCTGATAGAACATAACGGAATCTAGGATCTCAGAAATCTGCACATGTGCACATAGGCTCCACATTTGACTATGATTCTGGGTCTTGGACCCCTGCTTAGGGGTCCCTACCATAAACTGACTGTGAAAGAATTCATCACAGATGTCTTTGAGAATGAGAATCAAGAAGGCCACAGCAAGCTCCCTGTAGTCACTTGGGAGGTCACAATGCTGTGGAAGGGGCTATTGCAGGACATTTCTTCACTTAAGAGTCCACATCCCACCCTTAGACATTGCTCTTCACTTTTTAGTGAGGTGCACAGTACAATGAATAAAGATCTGAGTCAGGTATTAACAGAGGCCTGAGGTCACCTGAAGTCAGTGGGATTCTGACTCCTGCAGGTTTGGTATTACAGATAACCTCAATCCCTTACAAGGTCCTCCCTTGAAGCCACTGGACTCCCAGGTTTCTTGGAACTCATACAAGTTTCCTAGCTGACTTTTTCTTACCTTGTGTCAAATACTTAGATGACACAGGAAGACCAGAAGGACTGGAGTGGGAGAAACATCTTTCCCCCAGGTGTGATAAGAGAGTAGACCTCTCTAGAGTTTCCCCTAGAGAGTAGACCTTTGCCATGGAGAAAATGCTTGGCCATTTAAAAATGCTCACTTTTCCCTCCCTGTGCCAGAGCCAGATGGGATCTTTCTTGGCTCTTCACTGTGAGGACCTGGTGGATATCCTAGAGGTGTACACCAAGGATGTCCCACAATGTGCCTCTGCCTGGAAGTTGCCAACAGCAATATATTTCTGTCTGTCTGAAAGATTGAACTCCATGGCTCCTCTCCCCCTACAATGTCCCCAGGGATCAATCCTTTCTGAAGTTTCAGGAGAAAGGTATCAGTGAAGAGAAATGAAATTTGACAAGTAGATGGGGCCCAGGCTAGGAAATGGAGTGTAGGCCTTCTTCAATGCCCATTCAATGGGCAGTGGGGAGCCACCTACGAAAAGCTTGAGAGGAGAAAGAGATTTTCAGACTTGCGTTTCCAAAGGGTCACTCCAAGCAGGTGGGTGGAAGGAGGATGAGTTAGAAGTCTAATGCAGTCATTGAGGGCAGAGGCAGAGAGAGGGCGGACAGAGTGCAGTTGGGGAGCAGGTTAAGTATCCAAGGAAAGTGCAGGAGCAGCCTATTGGATGATAGGTGGTGGGTGGGGGCAGAAAAAGGCACCCAGTCAGGGCAGGCACAGCATGTGATAGCTCTAGAGCCCCCCAAACTCCTAACTCCTCCCAGAAATGCTCTGTGGAGCCTCCACCCCAGCACAGCTGGTCCTCGTCTTTCTGCAAGGAGGTGAAGAAGGATGTCATGAAGGTGCCCTCAGAATCCCTTTATCCGCCATCAGGACAAGCGTCAACGTGTTTGTAGGTAATTACTGAGTACAGTCTAGTCAGATTCTAATCACACTTATTTGAAATTCTTAACATGGGAACAGTCCTGTTACACTATGAAAGACTGGCAAAATATAAAAAGAACCTGGTTTATATGACTAACCTGAATGTGCCAATTAAGCTAACGAACAGAGGCTTATGCAATTGTTTTTCATCTGGGAAATCTCCAGACAGAAATGGACTCAGCGAAATAAAAAGAGTTTATACAGCAAAGGCGGGGATAACGTTAGGCCAGCGGGGTATCCAAGGGAAATATCCTAGCATCACAGTCCTCAGAACAGCAAAACCTGCCAACCATGGTCTGGACCAGCTCACTGCCTTCAGAAATGGCCACAGTCACTTAACCAATGGAGCCACTGAATCACTTGGCTCTTCTAGAACCAAGCATTTCAGTTATTACATGGACCTCAGGACATTCTTTTTTCAAGATAAAGAGTACAAATATTAATCTAACTTCAAGGTAAACCTTTATCCTCTTCATTGGACCTCTCTAAGTTGATATCGAAAGATGAATGGTAAAATGCCCATGGCAATTGGACAAAGGTTGGGTGATAGACAAGAAGCTAAACAGGCTATGAAGTCCTTTTCTCTCTGGACTCCTCTCACCAAGCATGGTACCCAATGCATAACAGGCACCAGGTAAAGAGTTATTTTTTAAATCAACTATGTGTTATGTCAGATCTGCACTTTAATAGGCTTCCTCCATCATTTGCCATGATCTCAATCATAATCAGCTCTCTATTAAAATATATTCATACTTTCAAAAACTCTGCATCAAAGTTGGTGTAAGAAAAGCAGTGGAAGATATTTGAGTTTAGTCCTGAGACTTGGTCCAAGTAGGACTAGTGACTACCTGAATTTCTTTCTCTGACTCAGTCCCATTGTACCTCACTCTTCCTTTTTTCACTGAAGACTCACAGTATCCCAGGCACAGTGCTGGCTGTGGAATGGGTAATAGATGAGATGTGATTCATGCCTGAGAAGTTCTCATTCCACTGTGGGAAGCAGCCACAGGGGAAGAGTTTTGAAACCCTGTGTTAGGTGCTTTGCTCTGAGTACACATCAAGAGCATCATTTCTGGCTTTGGGAATAGAGGAAAGCTTCAGAGGTAAATGGGTATTTGGGCTGGGCCTTGGAGGGAGTGCAGGGCCCTAGAATCTGATGGAGGGACAGAAGGGTTCTGTGCATCTCAGTAGAAGGTGAGCTGGCCCAAGGCCTGGATGTCCCACTACACTGCAATGCGACTTTGAGACAAGTCGTTTCCCTTCAGTCTCTCCATTTCTAAAGGGGAGTTGGATAAATATTTAAATACTCTGTCTGTACTGATCTTCTAGAACTTGAAATTACAAACAAAGGCAAATAAAAACATGAAAGAATGCAGTAGGGCTTGCTGGCATTCTAGACCTTGTTGATTCTTACAAAGAGGAAGAAGAAATATTAAAAACCATTAAAAGAATGCAAAGTACAGTGGGGCTTGTTACTCTACAGGGTAAGGAGTCTAATTACTGTAATAGTGTATGTGTGTAGGGTAGGGATTAGATGGTAGAAAGAAAGATTTTAATCCCCCTTTCCTTTGTTTTGTCTGAACCTCAGCCCTAAGAAAGGAGAAGATGTTAACAGCTACCTAGAGCATCACATCATATTCCAGTAATAATGCATATTAAGTGGTATGATCCCAAGCAAAAGAGAAAATTATGAGACAGGGGAGCGTGTGATTCATTACAGAAAATCTCTAGCCAAATTGTCTAATATGTTTTAAGTTACCAATGATTAATGGGATCAGCTTCATTTATCTGGAAATATCTTTAAAGTAGAAGTACTCATTTCCTGATCCTCCAGGCAAACGATGCACCATGTTATTAGGAAAATGTCCTGTGGACAACAGAGTCTTCATGAGTTTACCTCCATGGCAGGTGCTGTGTCCCTGACCTTTCTCCTAGTGGTTACAACGACAATTTGCTAAATAGTGTTCAAAGCCATAGAAGAATGTTCCATAGACTGGAGACTGGAAGGACTCTCTTGACTACTCCCTCCATTCACGTCATGTTACCATGCCTGATTTAGAATTCTCTCCACTCAGTCAAGCAAACTTCAGGAGCTAAGAGTGTATCTCAGTTGACTATCAATTAATTCTCCAAGCTACCAGAATTTGGGCTCCCAGACTGTATCATCTCTCTACATTGGCTCACGCTTTCCCCTGAGTGTAGAACGCTTCTCTTCCTCCTCTCTGTATTTGAACCCCTTTATTGCTTCACTGTTCAAGCAGTTTCTGGAGGTGGTCTTTTCAGACATTGTCCCCAGCATGGTGAGTGATCTTCCTTTTATGCCATATCTTCCTGCACTTTAAAAATGGTGCTTGTCCTTATATCTCCCCAGATAGAGAACTGTGTGGGATCAAAGGAGAGAGATGAGATTCATGATGGAAAAATCTGGGAAAGTCTGTTGGGGCACTTTGGTGCACATTGTGAGGTGAGTGAGTTGTACTCAGGGATTAAGGAACCCGGTGGGCTGAGAGAGAACTTTCCAAGTTGGGGAAATGATGCGAAGACATGTGGGTGTGGGTTGTAGACTGGGAACCATGTTTTAAGTCATACAGACAGAATATGTGAAGGGCCCAGAGGGAACAATAGCTACTAAGGGAGTGTGGGACCTTATAATTGCTGCAAAATGGTAATCCAGCCCTGACTGGTGTGACTCAGTTGTTTGGGCCTCATCCTGCAAAGCCAAAGGTTGCAGATTGGGATTTGACTCCCTGTTGATTAGGCACATGACTAGGTTGAGGGTTTGGTCCCCAGTTGGGGTGTGTATAAGAGGCAACCAATTGATGTTTCTCTCTCATATCAGTCTTTCTTTCCCTGTCTTTCTCCCTCCCTTCCCCCTCTCTAAAAATAAATAAATAATTTTTTAAGTGGTAAACCAAGCTAATATCAAAACCCTCCCACTTCAAAGTCTAAGAAATAGTTTATAAACTATGTGGCAGTTTATCAGTAAATGTTTCTGGTTGGCCCATGTTCCTTCCTATACAACCTGTTCCTGCAGTGCTCAGATACCCAAGCCATGCTTTCCCTGGATGTTCTGGAGACCAGAGTGCCTTCCACAGGGTCCCTCAAGTCCCAGGCTGTCTGTATTGCAATCTGTGACTACCACTTTTCTGGTCTCCTGCACCTTACCTCCTCAACCTCTGCATTCTCTTTTGGCCAATTTATCAGAGCAATTTACTGGAGTAAGACATAGTTATCCCTAGATTCATAACCCATCAGATCCAGTCAGTGAGAGGTGGCAGGGAAGTAGGCATACTTCTGTTGGCCTGGGCAGTCACAGAGTGCACCTAAAAGATGATAGGATGGGCCTGGGCAGTCACAGGGTGCACCTAAAAGATGATAGAATGGGTCAGAAAACTCCAGGAGAGCGTGGTTGCTACCATCCATCTTCATTTTTGCTCCCCCCAAGTCCCCAAGTCATTGATCCCCAAAGCAAGTTTCAATTTTGCTGAAACACTAAAGCCTTGCAGGCAATTTAGTGGGACACATTCTATCAGGAGGATTTTGCCTATGAGTAGAGAAGCCCAAGTGAAGATGCAGAGTCACCTGCTCTGAGGAGCAGCTGAGGGCATTGACTGACATGGAGAAGTTATATTTCAGGGGACATGCCACACTGTCTCTAAATCCCCACAGATGTAAGAGGGCCTCTCTAGGGCAGAGCTGGATTGGGTCTGAAGGATGGCAGTTGCATTCTGATCCAGGCAGATTCCGATCCCATTTAAAGAAGCAATTTCTGAGGGCACGAGACATTCAAAGGTGCAGTGGGATGCCTATGAGAAAGAGTGTTCCCAGTCACTGAATGGACTTGAGGCCAGACTGGCCAACCTCTGTATACATAAAGAATGAATTGATACTCACATAATACTTACTGAGCAGCATTTTTGGCCTCACACTGTTCTTGACAATGGCCACACACCCCATGCCTTTTTAGTAATTTGTGGCCCAACAAAGTTGTGGTGACAGTGGCAGGGATGTTGTTCAGGGACTGAGTGTTGGTTGGGGAGAGCAGGTTACCCCCAGTGACCATTATTGGTGCTTCCTGTATTTAAAATCCTGCAAGATTCTCTAATTCCACTCTTTTGTTTTCAATTCAAAGTTCACTTCATCTATGACTCCTTCAAGCCTCTAGAAGACCAGAGACAGACAGAGAGTGTAGTGTCCCTGGGCGGGTGCGAGCCAGAAGGCCTGCGTTCCTTGTTCTGCATCAGAACTCTGTCTTTAGTAGACCTGAGTGGAATGTAGGTTTCAGCAAATGCTACTAAAATGCAGAGGATATTCTTAGTGCAAAAGACTGTGTGAGCACAGATAGGTCCATGGAAAAGGAGAGCAGCCTGCCTCAGGGGAGGGCTTGTGTGGAAGGGAAAACCTTTGGGGGCGAGGTCCACATAGGGAGAAAGTGCATCGCTACCATCCACAATACTAGACTACCTGGAGGTGTGGAAAACAATGTATTTCACTTTGCCACTGTAGATACATTCTTCTTCTAAGATTATCTGTTCGTAAATATAACTCAGTTATTGTGAGAATAGTTAACAAGATGCAGATCACAGTAATTACCCAATAGATTAACCAACAATTAATTACACATGATGAGAATGTCCCAAAACTTAGTAATTAGACAGTGATGAACAGTATGGTTTTTTAGGACACTAGTAATGATTGATATGTAAACAGAATGGCTTACCAAAATGAACAGGCACACATGTGCACACACAGTTCACCTAATGAAGTCAGTCTACACTTGTGTGCTGGGGGGCTGTTGTGCAAACCTCTTTTTCCACTTGTCACCCAGTTGCAGGTGCAGGCAAGGTCTTTATGGTGCAGTGCACAACTGAGGAGTATTGCCAAGGGAAATGCTGTTGGAGCCAAAGCAACCTGCCCAGTTGGCGCGTTTGGCCTGATCTGGGCTCAGTTAAAACATAAGCCTGGTGTCCTGGTGTTACGTGTCAGCTGCACAGACATTGAGCCGGAACACCTCCTGTCATCCATGGAAGTCACATTTTTTTCCCTCCAAGACATCAAAGGGGAGAGGCAGCCTATTTCTCACTTTAGAGTCAGAAGAATGACCTGAAACTAGGAGTATAAACAAATCTCCAGGGAAATGCAGGTCCATGAATGGCAAGAGCGCCAAAGGCCACCCAAATCCAAGGACCAAGAAGCAGAGACCATCTCCCAGGTCCCAGGAGACAGAGCCAATGGATAGGGACATTTGCACAGTGTCCAGGGTTCTCTAGAGTTTGGGTTAACCCCGTTTTCTCTGAAGGCCAGAGGAAAAAAAGTGTGATAGCAGCTTCCTACTGATTTGCTTAGGGGCGACCCTACATTTTAAAATTGATGGGGAAACTTCAGAACATATTCATTTGTGCTGAAGATCTGTTGTTGAATTTATGTAGCCACTGTACTTCTGTAAATGTAATTACACTTCCTTCCAACATATTAAAGAACTGACAATATAAGGGAGCTTTAAATTTGATAATGCAGATAACTATTAATAAAGACTATATATATGGTGATGGGAGGCCTGTCCTCAATGGTATCGGGTGTAATGCCTTCTCTTTTTATTATGCCAGAAAACTAAAACTGCTTAAGCTGCAGGCAGGCCGTCAAGGCCAATATAAAGCAGAGGCTTCAGAAATCCAAAGGAAAGGGGATGGCCCCAATCTAGTATTCAGATCCCTGGAGGCATTTCCCTGAAACACATGCTTCCAAGGTATTCCTTCCAATCATCTGTGCCTACACTGATATTGAGAACAAAAGAATAAACCAGTCCCTTAGATCTGTATCCTGCTCTGCAAAACCATTCCAACTATATCCACCCGATCCTTATAGCAGTTCAGGGAGATAAGGAGGCCAAGGGCAACAATGCCACTTTACAGATGAGGACGGAGCCTCCTAATGCTTGGCTGATGGGAAGAATGTCGCAGAGCCATTGGGCAGAGCTGAGCTAGAGCTCATCTTGCTCTCTGCTCCTCAGAAATTCCCTTTTCCTCTGGGCCCATGTCATTACTGAACTAGAAACATGTAGCCTAGACAGCAAGAAGACTGAATTCCCCTGTCCTGGCTGTCACAGACCTATTGTGTAACCTCAGAGAAGCCATTTCTCCCCCTGGGTTTCTGCATGCAGTTGAGGGATCATGACATAGATTCCTCTCTAGTTTCCCTGCTGCCTGAAGACCCACTATGTGTACACAGCTGCCAGAACAGCCTTTTCCTTCACAGAGATCTGCAGCACATCTACTCACCTGAAACATTTCCATGGCTTCCCATCCGCGCCAAAAAGATAGAGGCCACAAGTATTAGCCTGGCTTCTGAGGACCTGTGTGAGCTGGCCCTGGCCCATCTCTCTAGCCTCATTTTTTGGTCTTCCTTCTTCCATACTCCATGCTACACACCTATCAACACAGATGATGCCTTCTCATCTCTGTCTATGTTACCTTCCTCGCCCCCGCCTTTCACCCACCCAACTTCCACTCTAAGACCTGTGCACAGTGAATCTGTTTTCCTACAAAACCATCTCTGACCCCAGCACACCCCATCCTTTCAAAGCAGAGGTTTTGGAAGTTTGCCCTCTGGGGTCTCATAATCCTCTGTGATTATCACCACTGCATTTTAGCTTATAAAGAAATAACTGACTTTCATGGTTGCTTTTCAGTTTACAGTGAGATTTCATTTAATTTTGTTTTGTTTTTAAAATTAAGACCATGTCTGAGTCATCTTTTTAATTCCTGACATCCAGTGTCATATCCAACACATAGATGTTAAAGAAATGTTTGCTGGATACATGAATGAATGAAAGAAAGAGAATGGGTTAGAGTGTCTACCTGGGACTTTCTCCTTATGATATTTCAGAGAGCCAATCAGAATGTGCCTGCCCAGAATATCTCACCAGAACAGATTTTTGTCTCCCTTTATGGAGATTTGATTTCTTTTCACAGTGAGCTCCACTCTGCAGAACAGCTGGAAGAGTTGGGAGATGTCTTGCACTAGGACCCCCAGGAACAAGGAGCTGGGCAGGAGCCACTGCGGCGGGTCCAGTTAATGCTGGTGGACAGCTCTGCCTCCAGTGACAACGCGGCCACCCAGGTTGCCTTCTGATGTGGCCAGGGCAGACCTGAGCCTGGGTGGTCAGTCTCTCTTGCTGGCCAGGGTGTGGGTGTGTGGGAATCCGCTCTTCGCCCACACAGCCCAGGATGCTGGGTCCTGCCTGGAGGCCGTTTTGGGAGAAGGCAAGCCCACTCTTCCTGGGAGAGCGGGCTGCTCAGGGTCTTTCCAGGTTTCCCAGGACCTTAGGGGCACAGCCAGAAGTTGACTCCTGAACTGAAGGAAAATGGAAAAAACTGGTCTCAGAGAACTGACAGGCACCTAGAAGGGTCATTTCCTTGCTTGCAAGGAGAGGAACCACTTCTGGTCACTTAGCAAGTGAGCGTCATTGTGTTTCACTTTGCATTGCAAGGGAAAGGAGAAAGTGTACTACCTGTGTGTTCATCATACCTGATCCTGGGAAGGTCACCCTGTCAGCATGCTCCCAGCTGTCCTCTCCCTCACTCCACCTACCTCCCCACCCCCACCGCCTACTCTACTGCCTTGTCATCTGAGTACCTATCTTACATACAGGTAGATTCACATTACACAGTTCGCATATAGGGTCTGGCAGAAGCAACACCTGCTTGAGTGTGGTTGGTAGGGTAATAATTTGGGTATAATAATTTATAGTTTCAACTTGAACATTTTACCTAAAATATCATGTTGTATGCTTGAGTGTGATATTGTTATGTTACAGAATTACATGCTTCTGATTTTGTACTAAAAGATTTTATAATAAAATTAGGCATTATTTGTGCCAGACCCTGTATATTGAGAGGTGAGTTTGTGTACAAGTTAAGAGACAGATGAAGAAGCCAGACTGCCTCGGGATGGGGGTACTTCTCATCTCTACCACTTACTAGCTCTGTGGCCTTGGACAACTTACTTAGCCCCTTTGTGCCTTGATTTCCTAAACTTCTTCATTGGGTAATAATTATACCCATTTCACAGGGTTGCTACATTAGCTGTGCTACATGAAAACCTACCATATATCAGGACTTTTGCATACATATCAAGCTAATCTTAAACATCCTGCTACAGAGCACGCTGTATAACGATGCCCGACTTACACAGAGAAATCCCAACTCAGCCTGAAAGGGGTGGATCAGATTCCATCTCAGGTTGGTCTGACCTCAGATCTGAAGTTCCTTCCCTTGTACCCAGGGTGATGACATATACTCATTTCCTTGGGAAGTTCTAATTAATGCTGATTGTCTAGGAGTGATTATAAATAACAGCTTTTTCACTTTCACAAGTGTCCTGATTTGGACAATAAATTATATGGTTGTTCAATTTGCTTTCCAGTGCTTCTCTGAGAAGGAGATTCTGCCTTTCTCTAAAAGGTACATTTACCTGGAAAAGCTGACTGAAAAGCCACAGGTGGTCAGGCAAGCTGTTCTGGTTTGGTTAATAGATTGGGCATTTTGGCTGATGGATGGAATTTGGGGCCAGTTAGAAATAAAAAAACAAAAAAACAGGAAGAAAACACAATCTTCCCATCTTTATTTTTTCAAGTTTTACCAAAAATTTATCTATAATTACCTGGCCTTCTTGCAAATTATGGTGGAACTTAAAGACCTGTTTTGTGATGCTTATTGGGTTATCTACCCTTAACTGGGATGTTCTCTGTCTGCAACATTTCATAGGTGAGGCCACACAGCCTGGGTTGAAATGCAGGCTGATGAGTTCAGAAAACTTTTCTACAGACCTTTACTTATTTTTATTTCTGAGTTTGGAGCTCCAGTCTTTTAATAACAAGAAAATATTGACACTGAACAGAGAAGCATGAAGCAACAACAATAACAGAAGAATCACAGTAAAATGAAATGAGAAAACAACAACAAACAAGTGAAAACAAAGTCTGCCCTGCTTTGAAGTCAACATGGAAAATCATTCTTGGAAGAAAAAGCATGTCTATTCAGGAAAGGCTCAAGGGAAGCAGCTGGGATTGCATGAATTGTGATGACATTGACATCACCGCATTATTTGTCACCTAGATCTGCACTTGTTTGGAACCCAAAGGAAGGGAAATTCTTACCTGTCCCCCACACCCACACACAGAAGATTCCCAACAATCTCCAGTGCTTGACCTATGACCCAGGGCACATCGTTCTCAGTCTCTCTGCGTCAGTGGCTACTCTACGAATTAGAGAATTGAACGCCATGATTTCCAAAGGCCTTTCGTGCTCTAAGCTACTGTGACTCTAATCCTTCTACTACCTCCTACCTTTTATTTGGCCAAGTCACTACTTAATTTAATTGCAATGGGAAATCTGTCAAGATAAACAGGTTAATAACTGACTAGGTTATTCTGCTTATTGCACCCAGGCTTAAAATTATTGATCTTTCATTCTCATATTCTTTGAGCTCTTTGAGGGATTTTTTTTCACCATAGTATTCCAAATGCTTGGCTTCAAAACATATTCAATGGTGACTTATTGAACAAATGAATGAATGAATGAATTTTTATCACCACTGGAAATCTGAAATATTAGTTTAAGTCCTCACATCTCTCAATGATATGTATGAAACAATAACCATCATTTCAAATCCTTTGGTAAATTAGGTGCGGAAAAAAACAAGATAGAATTATCATCTTTGTATTAATTGTTGTGCTTTATTTTAACATGCTATTTTCAGGCATAAAAATATGACTTGCTTATGTGGTATACACTTTATGGCTCAGGTAGGGAATCTAATCAGTTAGCTTGTTTACTTAATTCAGGGTGAGCTGAAATGCAGGCCTGGTGCTGAGGAGAAAACACATACAATAATCTCTAATCCCTTGTTGTCCGTGAGCACTGTCACCTGAAAAACCACTGAGGCTGAAACTCCTTAGCTGACAAGAAGAATGAAGGTCTTACTAAAAATAAAGTGCTGGGAAAAAATAATTGAAATGTGTTAAAAATAGACTTTAAAACACAGTAAATAAAACTTTTAGGGAAAAAATCTTCACTTTCAAAACTAGTTGCATTCAAGTTAAATATTTGATCTCTGAGGTGCCTTCCTTCCATTGTTCAGGAAAAAGTTTGTGGCAGATTTTCACTTTCGTGGCACAGTTTGAACTAACTGTAAACCATAACCAACTAGTCTCCCTTTTAAAAATTTTGTGTGTCTTAGCAAATATGCATTGGCAATCTCCTGGCTTTTTCACGAACCATTGTGGAATTTACAGACCTGTTCTGTGGTGATTATCAGACTACCTGCCCTTATACAGGGATAGTCTCTCTCTGCAATATACCATAGGTCAGGCCACATCTCCTGGATAGAGAAAAAGAATGCTCAGAGATGATTTTTATCATCTTCTCTTGCTTAAGAGGACTAAAAATCTCAGGGATTAAAAAAAAAGCCATGTGTTTGAACATTTTGACATACAATTATAAACCATTTTCAGTGCTAAGCCATAAATTGGCAAGAGATTCAGAGTTTCTGACTGTAGGTGACTGCAGATATACTGCTCCCTCCTCCCATCTCCTATTCCCCTCCTCCCCCGACAACTCCCCAATATTTTCAGGGGGCTGAGTAAACACTACGGTCCTGTGAGTGTGGCAAGTTGCAGGGGCACCTCCCACACCAGTTGCAGCAAGGAGGTGTTTGGGGATGTGCAAGTTGAGATCTGTGGATAATTAAACTGAAGAAAAGATCCAAATGGGTTGTCAAAACGCAGAGGGCCTGGGGCTCCTGTGAGGAATCAGATGACAGTCAAGGTGTGGGGGAGACTGTGGGACTGAGCAACAGCAACAGTAGGAAGGAAGTTGGGGATGAAGTTCCCTGGGTGACTGTCAGAGACAGGGACAGTGGAGCACAGCTGAGCTCTTCCATGGCCTCTGTGATGGGGTATGTAGGGGGTTGGAGTCGTTGGAAGGCCTGGGATAAAGCCAACCCATGGACTTTTCCCGTAATTCTTCTCAGTTGCTCCCTTCTACTTCCTTACCTCCCCTGAACCTTCCCTTCCCACACCCTACCCTCTCCCCACTGGGACTTCTGACCTAATTTAGGTTTTCCAGTATAACAGACCCGATGGTCTTACTACTCCAAGGGCCCAGTATCAGCACATCACATACTTGAGGTATACAGGACGGGGTGGGGGGTGTGGGATTGGGGGAGATGACAAATACAGTCCGTAGCTAAGGCTCGTTTCTAAAGGAGTGCTTCTCCCCAGACCCCGAAGGTCCACATTGAACAGCCCCCAATTCCTCGAGGTTTCTTAACATCCCTATTGCTGATGTTCTTCCAGAGACAGAGCCTGATATGGAAGACAGAGCGCTGCAGTTCAAGCCCAAGTTTTCTGGCTTCAAGAGCAAAGCTCTGTCCCTAATACTGTACTTGAAACCTTGACTGGGCTAATGTGCTGACAATCCCAGACACTCTAGGAGAAATGAAAGATGGTGAGTCCCTTTCTTTAAGTAAAATATTATATAGTAAGTGAGATGGCACCAATGCCTAGTACAATAAGAGAGCAACACAAATATCACACTTAACTTACAAGGTCACCAGAATGTCATCTGGCCTATATAGGTGCTGGGAGAATGTGGAGGATCAGGGCAGGACGGTGCTGGAGTGCTCATCTTTGGAGCCAGGATGAAGACTCCAGGAAAAAGGGGTTCCACATGCAAATGATGATGATAATGATGAAAAATCATCATAAGGATAATAATGTAACTACCATTTTGAGTGTTTATTGTATGTTAGGATCTTTGACTGGGTGCTTTGTTTTGGATTATTTTTTATCAGTCCTCACACAAACCCACAAACTAGACATTTTTAGTAATATTGTGTAGATAAGACACCGAAGCTCAGCTTATGATTCTGACCCATGTCGCACAGCTAGAACTGGGCAGAGCTGGGGATATGCCTCAAATCTGCCTGTTTCTGGCACTTCTGAGGCTTTTTCCTTTGTATCACAGTGTCTCGAAACAGCAATGCAATCCCACTCCTTCAAACTCCTTCATAGAATAAAGTGAAAGCAAGGCAGTCCTTCAACTGGGCCAGCCCTCTGAATTTCAAGTTATTTGCCTTGCTTCCTCAGTTCATTTATTTTTTAAAAATGGCCACAAAGCATCCCGCAAATAGAATTCTTAACCAGAAAGTAAATTGGAGACAGGAGACTCTGGAATGTCTTTGTGTTTCTTATTTCCATCCCCTTTACTGGGCTCACAATAATCTATTAAACCATGCGGTCAAACTAAATTGACAGAAATATTTATTCTTTTAATTTCCAGTCTAAATCTTTCATCATTCTTATTGACTTGTTTACTTAAGAATCTAAGTTTAATTACTAAGTGACATAGTCATTATTAATTCCATTTGTTTTTGTAAAAAAAAATAAAGCACGTTTTCAACTGGAACCTGAACTTCATGTGTTCAGTAGTTGGTCGCTCCCATTTAGGCAGGGAAGACTTTGTCTTCTCCAGAGAGAGCATCTTCACGCAGGGACACCTCAGCCCAGTGTCAGCGTTGGGGGACTCCACAGTTGACCTTGTGCGGTTTACTCGGACGAGAGGGGGTTCTTGTGATGCTGCTTTTGGAAATGTGATCAAAGAATGAAAGCCATGGGGACAGTGTGTCCAGTGTGTGTGTTGAAGAGGGATGGGGGGAATGGTGTGTGATTTGAGCATGTGTATGAGTGTGTGTATTCGAGAGAGAGACACACACACACATACAGATGTCATGGCTGTCTTTCTTGGGAGATGATATTTGCCTCAGGCCCAGATTGTATCTTCATGTAAGGCTCTCACTCATCTGCTTCTTCCTGCACATCCTTTAGCTTGGGATAGTGTTTGGTTCTTACAACTCTGTTGACTCCGTATTACCAGACACATAGTCCATGGCAGGAGGTGGCCTCCCTGAGTCAGTAAAGCTGGATAGCCTTCTCAGTCAACTCCTGACTCATAAGCAGACAACTTATATTTCCTGGCAGACCAAACAGAAGGCTGCAGGAGGACATAGCCAATATTTCTCTGAGCATATCACCCCCCTATATATTTAACTTGAGGGTACTTGATCATCTTTCCAAAATAAGTATGACTTAGTTGTTTTCACTAAAGCCTTTCAAATGCAAAACTAGAGAACTCTGACTTCCCAACCTGACCTAAAAGAGTCTTATCATTATTTTTTACTCACTCCAACAGTTGAGCCAACTTCCCATTTTAGAGTCTGTTATTTTAAGAACTCCCACTTGTTGCTGCTTAATTCTTTATCAGTCAGGATTATTTAGGAGAATGATTCTCTTCCCTTTGTCTCTCAGCAAACACAACACCTTCAGTTTATTTTAAATAGTTCGTAACATCCCCTTCATTATTCTGTGATTGAATCCATAGATAATTTAACCCACCTATCACATAATGAAGAAGATATAGGACTGCTGTCTCAACAGCAGTATAGTGGAGAAATAAAAAGAAATTACTTCATAATGCAAAGATGCAGGAGTTGCCAGAATTTAGACTCTGAGATAGCATCACCATGAATGTGACAGCTGTAAATGCAGACTAACAAAGGACTGTTTTGTTGACAACTCAAGCTGCATAGTGTCATTGCCACTGGTAACATGATTTTCTGAAAAGCTGAACAAATCTTGAAAGAGTTTCAAACCAAAGTACATCATTGCTTGACTTAAACAATGGGAAATTCAGAGTGTATTAAAATCAGACACGAAGTAAAAATACCTTGTATGAGTGTAAAATGGAGTTAGTCTCTAGGCTCAGATAATACTAAACAGGTTGCCACCTGCCTGGAATCCCAAAGGGCTGTTGGAAGATTGTGCAGGATGAGGAAAGATTCTTGGTCATGCACGTTCATCTCACAAATCCATCTAGCTTCCTCAGGTTCCAAACATTAAGTGACAGGCTCCACTGCCAACTACCGTGACAACAAAAACCATGCTTACCACTTTCCAAAATGTCACCTGTTGAGAAGGAGCTGTAGGTCAACTCAAACTGACTTGAATTTGAACAGGGTTTTGTTTTGAGAAATCCTAGCTGATTGTAACAAGCACAGGGAGGCAGGGGGAGGCAGGGGGAATTCAGTTCTCTTTGCAACAGTTCTTACCTCCAACTAGCAGCAAGTGGCTGCAGTAGTTCTGGGACTCTCATCTGTATAAAACCTCACCCAGAGGAAGAGAAATAACAAGTGTTCTGGTGTCTCTTTACAGTGAAGAAGCTATTTTCCCAGAAGCACCAGGAAACATTCCTTAGGCCCCATTGGACCAAGTTGTAGCCGTACAATTCCTAAGCCAATCAGTAGTTATTCTACCTAATTTGACCCACTGCTGGAATTGGGAGCAGGCTTAGCTTCTTTGGAAGTAGAAAAATGAATAAAAATGAGTAGATACACCTGAATAAAAACCAGAGATGAAGGGAGATATGAATTGTGGGTACACAACCAAAAATGTCCACTGGATATGTGTAGGGTTGAGAATTGATTTTATTCAGAGAGATTCCACGCTTTTTTTTTTTGTGCCTTGAACGACCACCTGGGCCAGGGGTTACACATATGTGGCATGTGAGAAATCCCAAAGGCATAGTCAGAGTAGCTGAGAATGGGAGTTGGGAGCCCGAGAGAGGAGGAGGCAGCACCACAAGTCCGGGCGAGCTGCCTTGTTGAAGGATCAAAGCTCTGTGAGATCCCTCTGCCAAAGCTCTTGCTGCGTGTGACAGGAACCCAGCTGAAAGATGGGTGCAAGTGGGAAGCGAAAGAGACCCCCGATGATTTCCTGAGGAAACTCACCTGTTTGGCAATGACTCTTCTCTGCAAGTTTTCCCCTGCATCCACATGTTCTACTCGACTTCATACTCACAGGAAATCATGATGGTTGTGAAATAGGAAAGCAACTTTTGGCATGTGCAGGGAACTCAAGTTCAAAACGAGAGGTTATGCAGTCCTGTTCAGCACCCGTGTTGCCATTTTGGACCCCTTCCTCCCTTCTGCCTGCTCTCAGGCACCTCCCTAGTCCTGCCACTCTACCTGCGCAGCCTCTCCCAACCCAGCTGTCTTTACTTCCACTGCTTTTGCAGCTCTTCCTCTAGTCTGTGTCCTCACCCCACAACATCTGCCTTCAGCCTTCCCCTTCGATGTCTCCCTCTTGGCAAAATCAGCTAAGTTTCTACAAACAAAGCTCTTACCTTTCACTCCCTCTGCTCAAACAGCTTTGGTGTGTGTCCTTTTTCTACACAATTAAATGCAAATTACTGGATGTCTACAGTCTGAACAAACCCCAAAGAGCTCGAAGTTCTGATCAGCAGCAAACACACAGTGCTCTGCACCAGGCATCGGGCAAGGTGTGAGAACTGCTGAGCAGAATTTTCCATCACTCTCCTTACATATTAGATTTCAAACAAATCTTTTTCATCCATGAAAATGAGTGGACTATGTGAAGTACTTGGGGTTGCATTTCTCTCATGATGTTTATTACGGTCACCAAATCCCTGACTGGCCTCCCAACCCTCCTCTGTCGCTGAATCCCCTCATCTCCCTCTGAGGATTCTAGTACCTTCGTGGTAAGAGGCATGGATTCACAGAGTATCTTCTGCAGTTTGGGGACTATTACAATGTGTCCCATCCCTCTGGTCTCTACCCCACTGAAGCCAAAGAAACTGACAACCCTTACCTTCCACAGATTTTGTTTTTAGTAAATCATTTTTTAGTGTTGATTTTAATGTTGATGCAGATTCTCCAATGTTTAACATTTTTTTCAGTGGGGTGGGGAGCTTTCCTACTGTATTTTTTTTTTACTTATTGCAGATTTGTACCCATCATGTTGCCAATCTGAAACAACTGTTAATATTTTAGTATATGTCCTTCAAGTCTTTTATACTAATGAATGCTCATAGTTCAGAAATTGCATAGAACAAAAAACATTTTCTTACCTTGCTTTCTTTACTGGACATTTTATCATATTTTTCTGCCAAGACTATTTTCCAGGATTATTTTATTAATTGCCTTTTTCGCTACCATAAACAACAGTGTAATGAACATCTTTGTGTACAAACCTTTCTTACCTTGGTCACAGTTTCCTAAACACATCAGTCTAGAATTGCAATTGCTAGGGCAAAAGGGTATATGCACTTCATGATTCTAAATTCTAGCCTTGGCTTGCTTTTTAATACCTTTGTATGTTTAAAGGGAATGGCATGAGCAAAGGTGACTGCTTAGCAGACATCCGAAGGGAGTCTCCAAATTCTACCATCCAGGACTAATTTATTTCATGACTATGTGAATGTTTGTCTTTGCTCTCTTCTCAGTTTCAAGCAAAAACAAAAACCACTGAAATTGGATTCAGAGCCAGCCTCTCCCTCTCACTGTTGAAGTCTGCTTTCTTGATGTGAGAGGGTGAGAACTTTAAATCTCTCTCTGGAAAAACAGGCAATGAAATCGGAGAGGGTGGGACCCCAGACCCAGAGTCATCTTTGAATGCATGTGTGTTTCCAAGTGCTTTGGGAGGACTGAAAACCCTAGCAAAATAAAATCAAGACCAATCCCACACAGTTCAGTTTCAGTTTGCTAAAAAAAGAACTTTATTTCTCTATGACTTGGGTAGATATGCACAGATGCAAAACACAGACGGACTGTCCTTGTCCTGAGTTATAAAACCATGATTTCTGTTGAAGGTCATGTTGCTTAGGGAAAAAAAGACTAGTACTTGGCAGGGAGGCCACTGAGGTTGGCACATCTCTGCCAAGAAGCTTCTATTTGTGTAGCCTGGGAGAGCTTGCACCTCACCCCAGAGTGGGTCATGGTCTTGGTCTCTGAGGGAGGAAGAAGGAGGAGGGCAAGGATTGGAATAAAATCAAAGAGAGAAAGTTATTCTCTGAATATTATGAATTATAAAATTGGAACCCTCCTAAACAAATTTTAAAATTAATAAAAAGCAACTGGGCCTTTGAGGTAAGGTATCTCAGTCTATCTATACAATCTTCCACATGGGGTTCTTTATTATAAAAATGGGCTGTTTGATGTAGAGAATGAGCTCTGTTCCAGATTTGTGGAAGGAACTGGGCAGCTTGATAACCTCTCTCAAGCTAACCATCTTCAACTCGGTAAGGAGGAGCAAGAGTAGGAATGAACTCCTCTTTCCCACCCACCACTGGGCAAGGGGTTTGATGAGGGGCGAGGGTCTGGTGGCAGTGATGACCCTTTTACCCTTTTAGAAGTCTCAAGAAAGGCCATGCAGGAGTCCCGAGCTCAGGTCTAATGTCAGATTTTGATATGTTTCTTTTATCTACCACACATCTCTTATCCATGACCCCAAAGACATTGCAAATTCAATGTGTCTAAAGCTGAACTTGACTCCTAGGATGTTTTCTCTTCTCATTCTTTACCTTAGTTAATGGCTTTATGACGTACCTTTTGCTCACTCCAGGAATGGGGTGCCTACCTCTTCCACCTCTCCCCTTGTGCCATGTAGCTTGTCAGTTCTCTCTGCCCAGCATTCCTGTCTCCTCCTCTACTCCCAGCCACCAAACCTAGTCTGGGTGGTTTCTTACTTTTGCTCTCCTGTTGGTTTCCCTTCCCCACTCCCTTCCCACCTTCCCGGCCCTGTTCTCAGTCCTTCCCTCCCTCTCCCATTTGTTGCTCACACTAAGGCTGGAATGATCTACCTGCAACAACCTCATCAGGTTACTCCTTTGCTTAAACCATTTCAGAGGTTTCCCAGCATTTCTAGGATGAAGGTCATGCTTCTTGGTACAGCCTTTCCTTAGTGTTTCAAGTCTTCTACATTCCACCTGAATTTCTATACTTGGCACATAATACATTCTTCAAATAGGTCAGACTTTTTGAAACTTTCATCCTTTCAAATAGGTACTGCTCCTGCCTGGAATGCCCTTCTTCCCTACATATTCCCTCAAAATCCACTGACAGACTAACCCAAAAGACTCATGATGAGCTCTCTTGGAGCCCAAAGCAGTCTAGGCATAGCCCTGTTATAGCATCTATCAACTTGTGTTGTAATGATTGGTTTCTGTGTCTTAGGTGCAAACTCCTTGAGGACAGGGATCATCCCTTTCACATCTGCATATCCTAAGAGCCTTAAATGGTCCTAGGCACATAATATGTATTGAGTAAGTTGAATGAAAGAATGAATACGATGAATAGTGGAGAAGAATTTTGTGGTTTAGGCTGACTCATTGGCTAAACTATACTAGTTGGGCCTCAATGTATCTGTAGGAGAATAGATTATCCCCTTGTTTTATAGACATTCAAAAGTTGAGAATAGCGTGTGTGTAGGTATGTGTATGAGTGTGGGTTTGTGTGTGTGTGCTCACATACACCTGTGTAACTATGTATTATTCCTAGTTTATTGTAGACATTATCTTCTGGGGGATATTTTTGTGATAGAGTGTTTAGGAAATAGAAACTATTGTTTCCTGATAAGTGCACTTTCTGTGGAACTGTGACATTTCCTATGAAATGGAATCAAATTTAGATACAGTAAATTCAGAATGGAGAATTGTGGTTTGTGACTTGAGTCCATAGATGAATGCACTCCTGATACACAAAGTGGTACCAAATCTTTTGAATGGGTTTTGCCAGTTATATGAATTAATATTTAGGCTCCCAGGGTGACTTCCTAATACTATATATTTAACAACTCAATTATATTCCCAAGTGTAGCACTCTAATTGATCATTTTTCAGGATCTGTTGGTGATAAAGATAATGGATGTTTTCATGGAGTAAATTGGCTTCCTTGCTTAGTATCTGTTTCTTGAGGCCATTGCCCAGCAAATAAATGGTGACGGGCATTGCTATAAACAGCGTGATGGCTGGCAGAGGGAAAAAATAGCTGTGTTTCCTGACAGTGCAAATTTCACACAGTTTTAATTACCACAAACGTTCACTTCTATCTCAGAGAGCTGGGCAGGAAACTGGGAAAAACCAAACATTTGTAGCTGTGGCTGAAATGACAAGCCTGGGATGTGGCCTCATGCTCACATGGCAGGGTCCTTGAAACTTTCTCTGCAAGCCCAATATCTAGAAGGTAATGAGGACCCTCTGAGAATGAACCAGATGAAACTAGGAACACATTCCCGATATTTTTGCTGTCACTGCTTTGAGGAAAAGGAGAGACAGCTGTCTCCCCAAAATAAACAGTTTACATTTCAAACAAACAAATAAATAGATAGATAAATAA
This sequence comes from Carollia perspicillata, assembly GCA_004027735.1. Taxonomy (NCBI): domain Eukaryota; kingdom Metazoa; phylum Chordata; class Mammalia; order Chiroptera; family Phyllostomidae; genus Carollia; species Carollia perspicillata. Next base: position 5,418 of record PVKM010013685.1, on the reverse strand, counting down.
ATAAATACAAGCTCAGAGTATTGACATTTTGCTATTCAGGTAGACACCTTCACACATTCACAGTCTGCAATGTAGTTAGTGTTAAAGAAATAACAGGGATAAAGTTACCTGCAGATAATCTCTGGATGCTACACTTCTCCCTCTGCTGAGCATTCAGACCTTTTTTCTCAGGTGGCTGGCACCTCTTCCCTCTTCCCTCTTCCTCAACTATCACTTGTTTTTCCTTCCTCTGAGCTCTCCCACTCTGTCCCACTACCTGGAACCACCTCTTCCTTTCCCTGAACTCTGGACACTTCCTGGCTGTCTTGAAATCCATTTCAACATGAAGATGGTGTGAAAAGGCATTTGCTCCAACACTAGAGAACCTATTTTGGGGCCTTTGGTTGAGAGAGAATTTGGGGTGTGAAATCTCTGGCTCAGACCCGGGATCCTCGACAATACTTTGTAGTAATGAAAAAAGCACGCATTGGCACAGGCATGTATAACTGGTGCCAAGCTTTCTTCTATTTATTCTCATGTGAGGGTAAATCCCATTGGATTTAGACCCAATAAAATTGGAAACAACCATAGCTTGTAATTACTCCGAGGAGTTTTAAGGCTTAAGTAGATGGTGGAGTAGGGAAAATCTTTACTTCTCATACTGATAAAGATGCAATTTCTTATAAAGGGGTAGGAGGCTCCTCTCCAAGGCATAGAAGAGGCCCAGTATGGTTTGGCAGGGATCAAAGGACACAGCCAGTGTCACAACTCCATGGAATAAGAGAGGGAAGTCCTTCTCCCCTACCACAGAATAAGCACTTAATACATATTAATTGATTGAGCAAATGAATGTCCAAACTAAACAAATGGCTCAAAAGGGTTCAGTGTGGGTTAGAAAACAACATTACTTAAAGTTTTAATTGGAAGTATACTTAATAAAAGTCATGTGGTGGTCTGGCAACCCAAGTCCATACCAGGGTACTATGCTTCAGTATCAAAGAGATGTCCATGCTAAGGAAAGTGCCCAACAGCCCTGCTCAGCTACATGTTTATCAAGAAGCTTATGTATCATGGTTAACATGCTGTGGAAGGCATGTTTGAAGTGGTCCAGGAGGAAGACCTAAGACCATGTTAGTGGAAGTTACTGTCAGACAGACACCAGTTTAATACAAAGAATTGCATATGGAAGCTCGATAGTCAAAGGGGTGGACTGTGTTAGTTATCGAACTGCCTCTTAGTTCTAAATTCTCTTTGTTCCCTACCCTTTGAAAATGGAGCTGGACCCTTCAAATATTTTTTTCTTTGCCAGCTAATGAAGGAAATGGATGGTAAACTTTGTCCTTAGAGAACTATGGAGAGACAGGGAGGAGGAAAGGGTTGACTTCTTGGTTTCACTGAGTTTGCTGGGCAGGCTCCTTCAATGCACAGTTTCTCCAGCTCTGAACTGCAGTGTGGGGACTTCCATAGTATCAGGCTTTTACAAAATGCACAGCTTCTGTAGTGCAGAGGGGCCAGCAGCAACCAGTGACAATCTTAGCCTCCATGGATTTATACCAAGGCCCCTCTAGTGAAACAGCCCATGAACAGCTTTTCCTGGCATCCTAGAGGGCAGGTTTCCAGCAAGTTTCACTGGTATGGCACCACCGTGATGTTACTTCCATCCTGTGAGCCCTGGCACTCTCCAATAATATCTGGACCTCAGCCCTGGGCAACCTCTCTCTTAGTTGCCCTCAGTTCTACACATAGGGGCTGGTCCCTATATCTACTATTTCCATATTATTTGGTGTTCTCTTCACTTCTTACTAGCCAGTCTCTCATTACTATACTCCCCCATTAATAATTCCTTATATTAGCTTTTGTCTGTTCAGATTACACTGTAGTTTTGCTTTACTGACTGGACCCTGACTCATATATCCAGAAATTGCATGGGACCTTGAGAAGTGGATAGAATTTAGGTAAGCATAGAGGAAGGAGAATGAGTATTCAAGGCAGCATGAAGGCATGAAACTCATATTTTCCAGGTTTATATTACTTTATAAGAATGAAGAACTAGCAATAAATACACTTAATCTGATTATAAATTCCTCGAGGCAAAGGCTGTGTCTGATTCTTCCACAAGACCTATAACCTTGTAATGCTTGATGAAAAACACAATCTCTGGACATTGACTGATTAATTCTTTTAATCAAAATTGAGACCTGGGAAGAAAGACCAGTCTTCATTGCATTGGTTTGCAAATAATAATAATAATACTAATAAAAAATACTACTATAAAGAATATTGAATAACATTTTGTATAAGGGTTTGTATAAATGAGCTCATAAAAGTCTAAAAACCTTTATAATATAAATATTATTGTATCTGAAGCTCAGAGAGGTTACATAACTCATTTAAGTTCACATAACTATTAAGTGGCCAAGCCATGACTCAAAGCCATCTGGCTCCAGGACCCTGTCTCTTGCTCTCAGCACACGGCTACTTCCCAAATATGCTGAGAGCTGTGATTATACCCTACAACAATAATGATCTTCTCTTTCAATATCCTAAAGGAACAAAAGATGGGGGTCGCTATACAATAAAGAAGGAAATTTTCTTTTTAAGTCAAGATAATTTCCACTGAAGCTAAGAAACAGGAGGGACTTCAGAAGTCTCCTGTTTCAAATACTGAGAATTCAAATGCTCTGCATATTCACTGAGGCGCTTGCTCATGAGGAGCTGTATGTCCCTAGATTTCTACACTCAGGATATTTACTTTTTTATCTTCATCCTTAATGAATTGTGGGTGTAAGTACTTGGGTCCCATCACAGAGATTCAGAGAGTAGTAGGCAAAGTTTTTCTTTTTCTAGAAGGATACTTCTCCAGAGCAAAGTTTCTTTCTAGATCCTGGAAATGACCTCTTCTCACTGTAATCAAGACTTGTTCTGGTTTTCTTGCTGGATGGTGAAGTGACTGGGACCCCATGTTGGCCCATATCCCAGTTTTCCATTTCTACCTAATGTACTTTTATTCTATAGAATTTGGAGTCTAGGACCTATATCCTCCTACGTGGATATTAACTCTCCACAGGTTCCCACATTCTCTAATAACACATTTGAATAGTTTGACCTACAAAATCCTGCACATACCATTCCTTCTACCTGGAATGTTTCTTTCCCCCCTTTTTTCTCATCCTTCAAGACTCTGCTTAAATAGGATGCCTTCTGTGAGGCCTTTCCCTGCCTCCTGGAAGACTTCGAGTCCTCCATTGTGCTCCCAGGACACTTGGCTACCATCTCTCTGTAAGGTCTTGTTATGTTACCCTAGGGCTACCTTTTTTATTGTTACCTTTGTTTTTTAATTATTTCAAACATTTTAAACAACCTCAACTCCAGAGATCTCAGATAGCGGAGTTGTGTTCACCTCCACTTGAGAAAACCAACACTAATAAAAGTCCTCCATCTATGGCATAGAGTCTAATATAGGAGCAAAGTCCCATTAATTCTTTACCCATCTTTAGGGTATCTACATTATCAACCACAGTTCTGATACCAACACGTCAATCTGACACTGGGGATAAAATAGACTCTTTTGATACTGTTATAAACACATCTCTCTCTCTCTCTGATGAAATCCCAAGCCTAGGAGAACAGAGAAGAGACGTCCCTCCTAAGAGCTATAGGTTTAAGATATTTACACACAAGGCCAAATCACAATTGTATGAAGAATGCATTTGGAAGGGAGGCTGCATTCTCAGGGAGACTGCTCTGTGTGATCATATCTAGAACAGCCCTACCATCCTGTAAGTCCAGGGACCTTGGGCACAATTGGAATAACATCTCTGAAGATTTTCTGTCTACAAGAGAAGATCACCATTTTGGTTCCTTCCTCAGTTTGAGATCTGTATTGCATTATTTTTATTTTAACCTCATCAAACTATGAAATCATCCATTTCTGGGAAGCACAGGCTTTCTTTGTGCTTGACTGAGAAGTTAAATGTACAGTTCACATTACAATCCCATTATCCGGGAGGGGATGATCTGCTATTGAATTAGAGCCTGTGGTAACAGTTAGTCTCCCCTTTCCCTTCCAGATGCCAGGCATCGCACAACTCCAAATCATTGGCTGATCAATGCCAAGGGAGGCAACGCCCCCATCTGGCCAGACAGGAGAAGCAAGATGAACATGATAGAGAAATTAGAATGTATTTATTGACTTCTCTTTACAGATGAAGAAATAGGATCAGAGAAATGAAGTAGTCAACCCCAAGCCACAAAGCTAATAAGTCTAATTCTAAAGTCTGTGCTTTTCTGTGCTTGTGTGTATATGTGGTGGGGTTGACCAATGAAACAGAGACCACATTTAAAAATAAAAAGTCCTAGATACTTTTCTGTTCAAGACCACTCATTTCAAAGAAGAAAATTGAGGTGAAAGATGAGTTTCTCAAAGTCCTAAACCAAGGTGGCAGGAGGGGCAGACTTCGGGCTTAAGTCCCTGTGGCCTCGGCACATGGGTCTGCACAGAGCACCCCCGAGGAAGCCTGGAATACAGCGAGGCAGAGAGTGCACCACGAAGCTGCCATTCATATCTGGCTTTGGCACGTATCCACTCCTTGACCCATTTATCAATATTTTATCAATGAGGAACATCAGGCTTAGAGAAGATAATGACCACTTGGTATTTATTTTATGACAAATAAGCTGAGATGATATATGTTACCCTGTATAATAGAGACTCCATAGGTGTTAGGTCCTCCTTCTTAAAACAAGGCTATTTAATTTTTAAATAGTATAATCATTCAAAAAACTAATTTATGCACACGGTAACATTTTTTAGAAGGTGCACAAAGTTAATGGAAGGAAATGGTAGCTTTCCCCCAAGTCCATTTCCTAGTGTTAATTATTTTTAACCTTTTCTTATTTGTCATTCTTCGTTAGTGGCATAATTCTAAATATTATAATTATAGTTCCATTCATTTATTTATCTACTTGTTTTTTAAAAAATATGTTTTATTGATTATGTTATTATGGTTGTCCCATTTTTTCTACCCTTTATTCCCCTCTTCACTGTACCCCTCCTCCACCATCATTCCCCTACCTTAGTTCATGTCCATGGGTCGTACATATAAGTTCTTTGGCTTTTCCACTTCCCATACTATTCTTAACCTCCTCCTGTCTATTTTATACCTACCATTTATGCTTCTTATTCCCTGTACCTTTTCCCCCATCTCCCCCTCCCCATCCCTGCTGATAACCCTCCATGTGATCTCTATTTCTGTGAATCTGTTCCTGTTCTAGTTGTTTGCTTAGTTCTTTTTTGTTTTTGTTTTTGTTTTTCCAGGTTTGATTTTTGATAGTTGTGAGTTTGTTGTCATTTTACAGTTTATATTTTTGATCTTCCTCTTTCTTAGATAAGTCCCTTTAACATTTCATATAATAAGGGCTTGGTGATGATGAACTCCT
>PVKM010013684.1:0-29911 GCA_004027735.1 Carollia perspicillata | reverse complement strand
TTTTTTTTTTTTCATAATTAAACTGTACCAGATGCTGGGAATGATTTCTTTAAGTAAGTGAAATTTTATAAAACTCTATTGATTAAAAGTGACTCTTCCAGATGTTAGAAACTAAAATAATGATATGTGCGAGAATGACAATGTTTAAGAAATTGGTGGCAGAAAGGAGCTCATGAAAAATACAATGAAGAGAAGGAACAACAGCAGAAAAAAATTAGTGGCAACTTTGAAGTGACAAACAATCAAACATGGATGAATTATAGACAAAAGTTCCAGTAGATAAGAACTGACATCACAATGTTATCAGGCAAATGCTAGGAGACGAGCTTGAGTTTAAGACTGAAAACAAAATCGAAAGAAATAATAGTGCACACACACTAAAAGTTAAATGGGAAAAGAGGTATGGATCAAGAAAGGAATATGTATGTTTTAAATGGGAGGAAATTTTCCTAATTCCTGAGTGACGATGAATGGCAAGAAATGTTCCAAACTGCTCTATTCCAAGTCTAAAGTTGTAATGGCTGGTTTACGAACAAACAGTTTCTGCCTTCAGGTAATTTACAATACAGTGGTTAGCAAAAGTAGGTTTACAGTTGTTTGTGTGGAAATATACATTCAGGCTACAATTATTACAATTGCTTTATTAACTCAAAATCATAGTACTCAAAACTGTAAACCTACTTGGCCCAATCCTGTATTTGCAGAGAAAATATTATGAAACAAAGCAGGATTCAGCCGCCCACCACCATATGCAAACATAATGCAACAATTGGTAGGGAAGGAAAAGATTTTTATTAAAAGGTTGCCCAATTTGCGTCAGCTTGGGGCTCCCTGGTCCAAGCCACTCACTTTTGCAAAACACAAAAAGAAGCTAGCCACTCTGAGGACCAGAATCACCATCCAGACACCCTGGTCCATTGGTATCTTTCCTCCTGAGTCCCAAGGCTGCCGCAGAGATGAGTTTTCATCTCTCCAGCTCTAGGCAATTGTGTCTGTTGTATCCCTCCACCTTCCTTCTCCCCTCCCCCTCCCCCCTCTTTCTTTGTCCTTGTGGAGCTACCCTCTCCATTGCCACACTGCAGGCTCCCTTCTCTCCGATGGAGTGGGTGCACTGCCAGATCATTGTAGCAGGTCATGTGAGAAGCTCCATCCACAGTGCTCCAGGGTTCATGGCTGCTCACCTCCGGGGCTGTTGAACATTCCCAGCCCACGCGTCTGAGCCCTGCTCTTGGAGCAAAAGTATGAGAGTTATCCAGGACCCATGCCATGGGTCCACAGCATCCCATGCCTCCTGTACCAGTGAGGTGCGTGTCCCCACAAGCCTGCTTCAACTGGGCAGGCAGGGCAAGGCAAGACCCGCCAGCAGAGCCCAGCATCAGCCGGGTCTCCCAAATGCTCTCATTCTCCCTGACAGGGTGGGAGGAGGTGAGCCCAAAAAAGAGCAAGTCTCTCTGCACCCTCTGTTTTAAATCTTCTGCCCCCAAATACAACAGGACATGGAAGTGTCCAAATTCCCAGCCAACGCAGGCTGGCATCCACCACATACATCAACGTGCCCAGCTCTCTACCCCTCTTGCTGCTGCCATGATCCAGAAGCAGGCAGAGAGGTGTTCTGGTGGTGCATCAGAGGCACGGCATCTCTGGGCCAAGGCATCACCATGGTTACCTCCACGATACATGTGTATTGTAACCTGTTAACCAGTGCATATTCTTCCCAAGCTTTGTCACAAACCGTGTTAGTGCTTTGCCCTTCCTCAGGTGTGTGGAAGCCTCTCACACAGTTTCTATTATGATTTCAGCCCACTACCTTCGGCACTTCCCGACCCCTCTCAGGTGTTTCTCCCCTCTGCCCAGCGATCTGTCCAGACCTCTCTCTTACAACATGACAAATACATACAAACTGCCTCAATAAATCTATAGGTATTCTCTATCCAGTAATTCTTAAATTAAAATGGGTACATGCATAATTATTATATTAGCTGATAAAGGGTCATTGAGCATATACTAAGTGTAAAAGGTATGCTCCGTCCCAGAGAGAAATAAAGACACCCAACACATTTCCAGGTCTGAAGGGATTGTCAATTTAGCTTGTATCGTCTATGAAAGTTTATGTTATTAATTTTGAAGAAAATTGCATATTAGAAAAGTAGTAAGTGTATATGTAGCCTATTAAGTTTAAATTGCTTCCCACTAATAGTAGAAACAGAACATTAAGTAATCTTTTTCTAAACTATTATTCTATAGTTATACCTAGGTTATAATAAAAGATTTCCCTAAACTAGTACAGCATTTTAATAGATGTGCCCATAAAACTTGATGTCAGCAATGGAAAAATATGTCATGCAGAGTTATTATGACACTTTGTATTTATTATGATCTGTTGTTAAAAAGAAAAATTTAACCCAGTAAATTTAAAGGTCTAATTGGCTTCATTGAATGATTCATGTATCTGTCAGCTTCCCATCTAGCAAGTAGAAGGGTCTCCTGAGAGGGTATTCAAAGTGAAAGTTTTTGTAGGAAGATGGGTAGGGTAAGGGAGCTATTAACCTAGCAACAAAAGACAAGAAAGGATTACTTTTTGACAAGGACATCTTCTTAGACAAGTGAAAGGGACAGGCCAGGTTTTGAGGGTTTTTATTTGTTTGTTTGTTTTTGTTTGTATCACACAGATGGCATCTTCTCTCTACTGGGAGGCTGGGGGATGGACAGGGATGACCCACCTGACAGACGACCGCATTGATGCTGACATTGACTAGAAAATTTCAGACTGGCTGATTAAGATTACATTTCTGGGAGAGGCCGAAACCACAATTAGGTCAGGTATTAAACTGAGGTTTGGTGTCATGGGCTTTTAGCACAAGCGACATCATTATTACTTCTGACTACTAAAACAAGGTGCAATATTAATAACTACTATTAATAACTAATAATTAATGGTTTCTAAAATTATACCTTTAAAATAGCCTGTTAATTCAAAACAGTGTTATGCCTACAGTAAGCAATTAATAAAATATGAATTAATATAGAAATTAACATACAAGATATCCTAATATGGCCCACACTAAAATGCACTAATCTTAAGGTTTTAGGCTATATGGATAAACAGGGCATAAAAAGAAACTATTAAGGCCACTGTATTAATTCATAACCATAAAAACTCTTTTATCTATCTGTATTTAAATGGCTTTGTACTGAGAACTGTAAAACTCTTTGCAAAGCACTGAAATTTCTCAGGAAGTCACTTTAAAAGGGTCTGGGGTCACTTGAGGTCCATGACTTAAGCTGATAGATGCCTGCTGGAGTCTGGTCAAGTCTGTAAGTGTAGGGGTTTGGAAGGACCCCCAGTCCCTGTGGGAAGACTTCAACTTGTACCTCCTGTCATAGAGTTAAGAGTGTGTTTTTCCTCAGGACAAGCACCAGTGAACAAATCCAGCTGGCCCAGGCACATTTACCAATCTGCCATGAGGTCGCCTTGATGCCTTTCTTGTAGTAACCCCAGCCTTTCGAAAGTCACCTTGGGGATTCGAACTCAGTTTATGCTGGACTCTTCTCCCTGCTGCCACAGTTGCTGAATTAAACCTGTCCCTACCACCTCAGTGCCTGTTGGTGTTTATCTTTGACGGTACACTTCTACGAGAAACCTTACACTTCACGACCTCCTCTTTTTTACCCACTTTCCCTAAAGAGGTGTTCTGAGGTCCTCAGTCATTTCACCTTTCTACATAGCATTTCCTATGTGTAGTTTATTTGACAACACTGTCCATGCTATGGGCATGTTAATATCCAGATAAAGAAACCTAAAATTAAGAACTTCTGTCCATGAAGATAGGGAGTATGAGTCATGTAACAATTTATTTATTTATTTTTGTTGTGTTTTTTAAATTTATTAGACAAGCTACTTTTGGGGTACATGTTATCTGCCAGAAATTTTACTTGAAATTTTAAATTCATATTCTTTTTTAAATTTAAATTATGTTATTTCTGTTCAATTATAGTTGTCCATATTCCCCCTCCCCGCCCCCAAATCCACCTCACTCCCTTGCTTCCACCCTCCCCCTTGGTTTTGTCCATGTGTTCTTTATACTAGTGCCTGAAAACTCTTCTCCCCACTGTCTCCTTCCCCCTCCCCTATAATTTCAAATCTTTCCTTTTGACGTTTAAAAGAAAAAACATCAGTGAGAAACCATGAAATTTCTCCCTATCCCTTACCACACCTTTTAGTGATCTCCATCACAGATGCTCTGCAAAATGACTCCAGCACACTCTCCTCTCTCCTTAGGGCAAGGGCAGTTTACTACCACATAGTTCTCCATCTGTACCATTTGTTTCAGAGGGCCTGGTACTATTTGAAACTTTTGATACTATCTGATACTTTTTGCTCTTTTTTTGATGAGCGTGCAGAAAAAGTGTTTCTTGGGAAAGATTTGGGTAAAGTTATGGGAGTGAAAGCCAACTCTCTCCAATTAACCTCTACCTATTTCCAACACATCTAGACAGTTTCTTCTACTTCCTGACCCCTACACAAAATTCCATGCAAACTGGTTCCTGAACAAGCCTTCACTTCCTTTGCACATATCCTCTGCTTTTTGCTTTTTCCTAATTTTTAAGTCAAAATTCTCTCTATTCAGAATCATTTAAATGTCATTTTCATTGTTAGACTAGGAAAACTTCTAGCAGGATGAAACAGGTAAACTTCTGTTCTTTTTAACTGCATTACATTCTTATCTTAAGCTCCTAGTGCCAGTTTTCATTGTTTCATTTTCTGATCTCTTCCTTTAAGACAAGTAGGATCTGTCAGAGAGGTGTATACACGCAGTAGTCAATACGCCGCATCAATGTAAAAGAATGACAGGAACATGAGTAGCAACTAATCTTTACATTAGGAATAAACTAACACAAAATTTTTTGACTGTCTTATAAGATTATCTTTATTTTAACTTCATTTTTCCACACAGCTAATAAGGGGGAAAATTCCCATCAGAAAGGATATGCACTTTTTAATTTCAAACAATAGGAGTACATAATTTTAAATTTTCCCTGGGAGACCATTAAGAAAAGAATAAGATGCTAAAGGTAAGTACTTTTTGAATATTTTAATCTATCAATTTGCAGGCAGTATATTCATAACTCACAGGTCGATCCCTGGACATACCAATCATGTAATGGTTTTTTACTATAATAGAGTCACATCATTAAATGAGTTCTCATTAAAATATCTATATTTAAAGTATAAATCAGTGTTGATCGAGCACAAGATATCCATGACATGATGTGAAATTCATTACGCATTATTTAAAAAGCTCGCATTATGTCCAAGACCAAAAAGAGATTCATTTTGCAGACTTGTAGAGAGTGCTAAAGATGGAGGAACTCTTAATGAGGTATCAGCTCAAACAGAGTTCACCATCTCCGAAACGGCACACAGAAAAAAATGCCAGCTTCCCGAAAGTAAGAAGAATTTTAGCAAATGTAATACAGAGTCTATGTTGATTAATAGGTAAGGTAAATTATAAATGCTACTGTATATTTTAAGAATGAGCAGTATGAAGAAAGTCTGAAGAATAAAGGGAATACATTGACATTAGGACAAATACCTACATCTATACTTTCTGGAATGTAAACTTTCTCATATAAAGAAAAGTAGGATTTCCAGAAATGGACTATTACATGAGTTTATAGACAAGTTCGCATCCTCAGAAATTGTTCCAAACTATGTCCACAACGTAAAACTATAGCCACCTCCTGGGCAAACTTCAAAATCAGAGGCAGTATTTGTTCAACTGAAGACTCCACCTGGACAAACACAGGAAAGAGTTTATTCAACCTATATGTGCAGTACCTAGTCTCTAGAAGAACATCCAAGTCTATAAAATCCTTTTTTCTAAGGAAGGGAAATAATGTGATATCCTTGATTGCAGTGTCATTTCTGATTCAGTACATAAATCTATAGTAGCCCGGGAATGCATGAGAAACAGAGAAAATAGGCAATGTCTGTTTTCTGGGCTTTAACGTGAGCCTTTCGTGAAATGAACAAGCTTGTACCTCAATGCAGTGAGAGGGCAGACAAAGAAGGAAGGGCAAGAGCATGGTGAACAGACTGAGTCTGAGTTCTGCTGATGGATTAGAGGAACAAGGCCACATGTTTTTGTTGATGTTTCTGCCGGGACTTCACCTATGGATGGTGAGCCTGGCACCTAAAAGGCTGTCACGACTGCTGCAGTGGGAGAGCTGAATCCAAAGCCTAGAAAAGCACACACAACTCAACAGCACCCTTTACTTTTTTAAATCTGTAAGTCCACATACAGTTTTAAATTCGTGAGACTAAACACACACAAGCTTGTAGGAACATGCGTACTATCCTAACTCTCCTGCTACCATGTATAGTCACATGTCATTTATGGCTTGACTTTTTTCTTATATTCTGGATTTACCCTAGGAGTTGTATTTTCCTCTGTCCCTCAGTTCTTGCTGGGTCTTTTTCTTATAAAAGTTCAAGAGCAGACTTATGCAGGTCACCACTCCTTCCTGAAGGAGCACAATGTGGCTGCCCAGGAAAAGTCCTGCAAGCACCAATTCCCTCACTTTCTCTGGATAGGAAGGTTCAGTTTGGGGACATATAGCCGAGAGGAGAAAATCTGAAAATGTGAGGAGAGTGAGCAGAGGGTGCAGCCTTGGTACATCCTCCCCTCCTCTCCAAGCAAGACAATCTTCACATTGAAGTAGAAAATCCCTGGAGGCTGAGCTCCCACTTTCGTGGCAATGCCTGGTGCCCTCTTGGGCCATACTCACCAGCCTTGCCCACAGCACTGCAGGCCCCCACCCCATGTGCAAGCTTTCTGTTTTGATGAGCCACCTCTTGCACAGGAGGTAGTGGCTGTTAATAGCAATTGATCTCAAGGTTGTCCCTGGTTCCTCTTTCTAGCAGAAAAATAAAAAAAAAAAAAACAGCCAATGTCCTGGCTGAAGGGATGGAGGCTGCTATTTTCTCCAATCGTAGGTCAGGAAGCTTTTCCAGAACACTGAGATGTCATTAGGAAGTTTATGGATATGTATGTGACTCACTTCCATTGCCTTTGGGACTGTTCCTCTTACAGAACTTGAGAAACTTCCAATCCCACTTAAACTTCGCTTTGGAGAAACAGGATTCTGACATTAAACAGCCACCCAAGGCTTCCCTTTTTAACACAGGCAGCCCACCCACATTCTTCACGGAAGGGGTATGGGGGATGTAGGGAGGGACAGAGAGAGATTTCTCTAAAAATCTCAGCAATGAGTTTAGTCTGTTCCTTTTCTTTGTGGCATCTGATGTTAGGAGCTGTAACAGCCGGAACCGTGCTCTCTCCCAGGGTCTGGTCCCTGGAGAAAGGGGCTACCATCCCCTGCTCAAGACTTAGGAAGTTAAGAACCCGAGTCTAGAGCCCATTCCTACCATACAATGATGTAAGGAACTGGATCAGAATTGCTCTAATGATTGAGTAATCACAAGCCTTCATTTACATGTCTAGTGGATCATTGAGACCATTTCCCAATTATTGACACGTCTGCAAATCTGCTTGCACTGATGCATTTTTGTCACTATTTTCAATCAACAAAAATTACAAAAATGAAATGGGTAGAAGTTGGCAATATTGATTAGGATTTCAAATCTCCTATATTCATTTTTTATTTTTAAAATGGTAAATGTATATATTTTGGATTAAAAAGGAAGAACTATTGAGTACTTAATTACAGCCACCCACCCTCACTTGACCAAGTATCAGTGGAGCAGGCTGGATATGCATGTGGGAACAGAGACATGAATAAAACATAGCCTCTAACCAGGCAAGTTCATTATCTCAGAGGGAAATAAAACTTTCAAATAAATAAGTTGCAACACTGTATAGTTCACTAACAGACACATTCATAGTATGCCATGTATTGGTTGGGTAATTCTTGGAATGGTCACAGTTTTTGGTTGGGAGAAGGAAAGACAACTTGGAGGAGGAAACTTCTAGCCTGTGTTCTCAAGTATGACTAGGGAGTTACGCAAGCCAACAAAAGATAGAACATCCCAAGCTGAGCAGAAAATGTACAAAATCAGAAGCATAAAAAGAACCGTGCTTCAAGGAATGTCGGCTGTTTGGTGCACTCAGAGACCTAAGTGTGAGGGGAGACTCTCAACAGATAATGTTAGATACTCAAGTAGAAATGTTTCATTGTAGAAATAGTTGCAGGTGGAATTGTAGCAGGAACTTGTTCAAAAGAACAGTTGGATGGATGCTAAATGAGGTAAAAACAAAAACAAAACAAAACTCCTCACCAGGATAAACAAATACACCAAACAGAGCTGGTTACAGGAGATTCTTAGACAAATTAGTCATGAAGAGAAAATGTGAAACTGCAATTTTATAATGTTGTTTCTTCTGAAAAGTTTATATGATATAATCTTTTATATGTTTAATGCCCGATCAATGAGAGTTCAGGACCTCAGCATCCCATGTCGGGATGATATAGTGATTAGAGTATTGTGTGTTATATTTGGTCAACATAATAGCTCCACAAAATGAACATCCATCTTAATTTGCCTAAATAGCTAACTAATTAGTGAGAGGTCTTAACACTCAGGCCACATTGAGGATAGTTTGGTCCTACTCGATATGTTATTCAATTTTAGGATTGTAAGCAGTACTCTTCACAAATTATATTTTTACTTATCTCTCCCAATTAGAACTATTTGAATAAAATTGTGGTAGTAGAAGACATCTCTGAGTGTGTATTTAAAATATTTTTTAAATTCAGATAATTTTTATAATTCAGAGGTCTTTGCTAATTGACAACCCACCAGTGCCTATAATCTAAGAAATGTTGTGTTTTCCTATATAATACATTAAAAGTTGAAAAATCAGTTGCAAAGATTTCAAAGCCATAAAATTTCTCATAAAATGTCTACAATTTCAAGGTTCCCTTCAAAAAGAAAAGACCGAATAACTTTGCTCTAACCTTCCCACATAACAGCAATAGTTTATAGTTGAGTAGAAGCTATCTCTTTTAATGGGGATTCTTGGTAGTAAATCCTGAAACATTTTTATTCAGTTTCTTACTTTCTATGTAATTGCTCATCTTATCCCTACTCTTCTTTATTCACATATTTTAGCTACCAGGACTCTCTCTGAATTTGGATGAAAAATTTTCTCAATCAGGATTTCTCATCTGAAGCAGAATTTAAGAAAGTGATACAAATCATATCTGTCTCAATTATTCCAAGGGTGTTTTATAACCAGGACCCCTTAAGATGCATAACAGAGAAGTTAATTTATTAATACACAAAATGAAAACATTGGAGCATTAGGGTATAATTCCCTAATGGATCTCAGTTCACAAAGTTTTGGCCTAAGTATTCTTTGATTTGTTTGTTTTGTAGCTATACCTTTTTTATAAACTGGATTCACTTAAGATGAATAGTTGAGTAAATAAGTAAAGGAAGGATTTGTGACTTGGAAATGTGTATGCAGAGCACAGGGGAGGTCACACATGCTGAGAATGAATCAATGAGTATTTAACTGGCAGAGGCCTGAGGGAATAAGGAAAAATAATGAGTCTAATTCACATCTGACCCCCTTCTTCCCAAAGTAATATAAATAATTGATCTCTGCTGTGAACTGTCACAATTATCTTTCTTCACATTCCTTTTGAAAGCTTTATGTCAATACATATTGATAGCTTAGAGAAAATTGTGCTCTCCTAATACAGCTTAACTAAGTGGCATGTTAGTTACAATTGTGACTTATAATTAGAATAGTCAGGAAAATGCATTTTAAAATTCTTTCAGGAAAACTCAAAATGTATCTGTTCATTATCGTCAGTGAAACCTAAAGTATAAACTACTCAACTTTAAGCCATGTGCCTAGATAACGACAAAGGATGTTGCGATGGAGACAAGGGGTTGGAAGTACAGTAAATCCATTTATTCATTAAATATATAGATTAGATATAGATATAGATGTAGTTATAGCAAAGGGAAGAAATGCATGGATAAGAGAGTTCCCAGGAGTGAATGACTTAGTAAAACATATACCAAGGGTAATTTCTGCGAAGAGACCTAGAATCCATGGGAGGCTTAGTTGCTTGTTCAGTGTACTACAGACATCACATTTCTAGTGAGGTGACTTTCTACAAAATGAGAGTGAGTGGACTGCTGATTGCTACTTGCCTCTTGATGGTTAGGCCTCTTTTTGGCTGTAAAAGCAAATAACCAGAAAAGAGATGTAGCAGTCTTAAGATCCAGCTTTGTAGCCTCTATTCTCTGAGGAAACAGCAACGCAAGCTTAAATAGACACATCAGAGCATCAATATATTGAGCTATCTCACACTCTAATCAAGAGGTTGGAGATGGTCCTGGCCACTGTGGCTCAGTTGGTTGGGCATTGTCCCACAAACCAAAAAGTTGTGGGTTCAATTCCCGGTCAGAGCCCATGCCTGGGTTGCAGGTTGAGTCCCCAGTTGGGGGGTGTGCAAGAGACAACTGACTGATGTTTCTCTCTCATGGTGGTTTTTCTTTCCCTCTATTTTCCTTCCTTTCCTTCTCTATGGAATCAAGAAGGGAAGGGAAGGGAAGGGAAGGGAGGGGAAGGGAAGGGAAGGGAAAGGAAGAAATGGGGAGGGGTAGAAGTGACCAGAATCATAGAAGAGACTTTATAAATCATGTAGTCTAACTGTCTCATTTTACAGCTGTGACACCTGAAGCAGTTTTAAGTGATTTGCCAAATGTATCATTCATTCATTCATTCACTCATTCACTCAGCAAATATTTATTGTATGCCTCTTGTATGCCACATGTATCAGGCTCTGGGGATAATGCAGAGAAAAAAGAGTTCATGTTTCTTGCTACTGTTTAAAATGGAGACAAAAATACAATTAATTCTTCCTATCTATGAACATTGTATGTGCTTCCACTTTGTATCTTCTTCAATTTCTTTCTTCATTTTTATCATTTTCTGAGTTCAGATCTTTTACATCCATGGTTAGGCTTATTCCTAGATATTTTATTCTTTCTGAAGCAATTGTGAATTGGATTGTTTTCTCAATTTCCTTTCTTTTAGTTCATTACTGGCATATAAAAATGAAACTGATTTCTAGATATTAGTTTTGTATCCTGGTACTTTGCTGAATTCATTATCAGTTCTAGTAATTCTTGATAGAATCTTTGGGATTCTCTATGTATAGTACCAAGTCATCTTCAAGAAAAGACAGTTTTACTTCTTTCTTTCCAATTTGGGTGCCTTTTATTTCTTCTTCTTGTCTGATTTCTATGGCTAGGACTTCCAGTACCGTGTTGAATAAGAAAGGTGAAAGCAGACATACCTGACTTGTTCCCCACCTTAGAGAGAACACTTGTATGTTTTGTCCGATGAGTATGATACTGGCAGTGAGTTTGTCATACATGGCCTTTATTATGTTTAGTTATTTTCCCCCTATTCCCACTTTGCTGAGTGTTTTGATCATAAATCTGTGCTAAATTTTGTCAAAAGCCTTTCTGCATCTATTGATATGATCATGTGGTTTTTATCCTTTATTGTGTTTATGTGGTGAATCACATTGATTAATTTACAAATGTAGCAAGCAACCTTGCATTCCTGGAATAAATCCCATTTGATCATAATGTATGATCTTTTTGATGCATTGCTGTATTCGGTTTGATATTTTGTTGAGGATTTTAGCATCTATGTTCATCAGGGATATCGGCCTATAATTTTCTGTCTTTTTAGTGTCTTTACCTGGTTTTCAAATTAGAAAAGTCTCAGACATTGCTCATAGAAATTTTTTATTGGATATATCTCCCCAGGCAAGGGAAGCAAAAGAAAAAATAAACAAATAGGGCTACATAAAACTGGAAAGTTTTTGCACAGCAAGAGAAATCATCAACAAAATAAAATAAAAGGACAATCCACAGAATGGGAGAACATATCACTGATACATATGATAAGGGGCTAATATCCAAAATTTATAAAGAACTTATAAAACTCAACACAAAAAAAAAACAAACAACCCAGTTAAAAAGGGAAAGGACCTGAACAAACACTTCTCCAAAGAGGACATACAGATGGTTAATAGACATATGAAAAGATGCTCAATGTCACTAATCATTCTAGAAATGCAAATTAAAGCCACCATGAGATATCACCTCACACCTGTCAGAATAGCTATTATCAATAAATCATCAAACAACAAGTTCTGGCAAGGGTGTTGAAAAAGGGGAACACTTCTGCACTGTTGGTGGAAATGCAGATGGGTGCAGATAATGTGGAAAGCAGTATGAGGACTACTCAAAAAATTAAAAATGGATCTGCCTTTTTATCCAGTGATCCCTCCTCTGGGATAGCATCTGAAGGAACCTAAAACAATAATTTAAAAGAGCATAAGCACCCCTATCTTCATTGCACCATCATTTATAATAACCAAGATTTGGGCTAGTTAAGTAAACCAGATGACAGTGAATGAAAGGTTTTGGGATATTTGAAAAAATAAACATTTCATGTAGTTGTATCAGAATCTGGAAAACTGAATTACTAAAGTAATTATTTCTATACAATGTTAGTTTGAGGTAGTGGATTTAAAGAAATATCTTTTACATTAAATATTCCACCTTCAGGTTAAGGCACAGAGAATCAATATTTTATGATTAAAATCTACAGAAGTTGGAGTTTTACCAGAGAATGACAACGAAGAGCAAATATTAAGAGTGATTCATATACCATGATTATAATAATAAATAACTGTCAAAGTTGGGTAAAGAAAGGAGTGAAAATGGAAGAAAGAAAATTAATGATATAGCAAAGAGATCAATTAAAGAAAAATTTTAAAAACAAAAAAATATGATAATGATAGTATTTAAAAAAGTTAGCTGAAAATGCCCTGGCCAGGTGGCTCAGTTGGGTAGACTGTTGTCCTATTCACCAAAAGGCTGCAGGTTCGATTTCCAGTCAGGGCATATACCTAGGTTGCAGGCTTGATCCCTGGTTGGGGTGTGATCAGGAGGCAACCAATTGATCTCTCTCTCTCTCTCTCCCCCCTCTCTCTCTGTCCCCTCCTCCCTCTCTCTCTTAAAAATATCAATAAACACATACTCAAGTGAAGATTTTTTTTAATTAGCTAAAAATATAGCAGATGGAGGTCAATGTAAGATTCAGGATATATCCATAGGAAGGAGACATGATGAACATAGGAAAAACATCTGTCAGAGTTGATGAAATCTGGAAGCAGAAAAGGCCAGCATTTTGAATGGATCTTCCAAGTATTTGAAGTTCCCCTGTCAAAGTCACAGAGATGATGAGAAGAAAAAGTGAAAACTGAGGGTGAAGTGGTAAACTGATTTGATGAGTCTTTCAGTGATTGGGGGAGAATGGAGAGGTGGTAGGAAATCGGACAGCAGAGGTGAGAGAAGCAGAGGGAAGCACCACAGATAACTCTGGTCTAGGGAAGCTGGAATCTCCTGAAGGAAGAAGGGGGGGATATGTTGTGGGGCTTGTAAGGGGAAACAAAAGAGGATATCTGTCTTGTCTTGGCCACATCAATGACTTGTAAGAAAAAAAAAAAACACTCTCACCTTGAGGGGGCTACCATGGGAGAGAGAACTCTCACTGAATACTCAAAACTAGTTATTCAATGATCAGAAGATTTATAACTTTACCTTAAGCTATAACACCCAAAAAGCAAAGAAAACATCCTTTTTTATCAATTGTAGATTATCTAGTAATAACTTCCTGGTTTGTTTCAACACATGTTTTTTTAATAAATTCAATCACATATCTAAGATTTTAAGTAGTTTTCCCACTCTTCATTGATACATCAACTAAAATGGACTTAACTTCACCATTACTATTCAACTGTCAAAATATCTAATTTTAGTCAGTAGTTTCAACTGAGTATATTAAGTTTATTATTTAGTTTGATAGTAAGAAACTCAAAATATAAGCAGCTTATGGCCTGCTTTTCTTCCTTTCTTGTGTTACTTGTCGTGACTGTGGGTTGACTGCTGTAGGTCTGCCCCGTATCTCTCCACACTCCACCCCCAAGGGTAAAAGAGCAGGCCTTGTTTGGGACATAAAGAAATGTCCAATGCCTTCCAAAGCTTCCCTCAGTCATGGTGTTACATTCACTCAAATTTCACTGGCTGAAGCTTGTCACAGTCAAGCTCAATTACACAGAGGGACACAGCAGTGCATCACTTCCCTCATCAGTGCTTTTCATGACTCATGGCAACAGGTGAAGATATGTCATAGTCTTCAAGGAAGCTAAAAAGAGAAAAGACTGGGACAGTAAAAACAATATGATACAACAAGCACTGAAAGTGCGTGCTAAATACTTCAGATGATCCCAGGAAGAATTTACTTATAAATTAAACTCAAATTCAGCTGTGAGACATGTGTCTGCCAAGATTAAATAATAAATCCTGGATATTGTCTATAGCAGCCAAAGGGATAAGGAGCTTCAGAAAAAATATAAATGTCAGATTGTTTTTTTTTTCTTATACCATAGAAAATAAATATGGGTAAAGTAATGTGGTAATGTTGATTTGTTAGAAAAGGAAGAATGGCTAATCTTTTTATGTCAAGTCCTCATCGAGAGGTAATCATTAGTTGGCAAAATTTTCATGCTTCACTACCTGACCACAAAATATATTGACCCAGATATGTAGAGTTGGGTCATTATTCTGATTGAGGTTTTAACACTGGCATAAACTGCACTTAGTTTATAAGACACTATCTCAACTAACCAAATGGCTGAGATGTTCTTGGGAGAGACAGTTTCAGATTAACCTGGTACCCGTCTCTTATTTAGCTCTCTTAATACAGATACTTTGATTACGAATAAAAATTGGGGGCCCCATTTTTAACTTTTATTCTGTAAGCATCTTCTGTCTTCATTGGGAGAATTCAGTGAGCCGATTCAAGAGTGCGCAGCTGTTTATTCTCTCCAGTCAGTGATGCCGACACATGTGCCAGCTTTTTAAAATGAGCCACATCCTGTTGTATTCCTCCGAGGATGACAAAGTGCTTCTTTAAAGAGCACCTGAACTATGTAATGAAAGATCAGTTCTAATCTGAAGCCTTTTCCAAAGATCACCCCATCACCTCTAATAGTTTTTAAGGCCATACAGAAATTTGGCTACTGAATTAATTCCTGGAGGCTTATAGTAATGACACAAAGAAATAAAAAAACAACAACAACATGAAATCCTATCAAACAGTTCATGTGAATTTTGTTCATCTTGCTGTTTGAAGCATGCCATTCTTAACCTTGGAATATTTTATCATTTGGCCTTTAAACTTTCAGGTCAAATTTAATGCCACAGAGATTCACAGTCTTATTAAAATAAGGATGTGGCAAGCCTCTCAGCTCTATTCATTCTTTGTACTGAGACAATAATGCTCAGAACTACTGAGCCAAGCATACAGTGTAATAGCACCCTATGGCTCATCTCATAACAGCCCAAAGATGATATTGCAAACTCAGACTTTAATACTATATTAAAAACCTCGCAGTAAGTTACTGCAGGATTATGGTTAAATGGAAGTGTTTCTTTGTGTGAGACACTGCACGTTCAAACATACCGAATGTTCAATGTAGCATTTACTTGGAAGGATAATGGAAGGGTTAAACAAATATTCATAAATGATCACACAATTGCACATTAGGTTCAGGAATATTGAACTGAGTATTTTTGCATTTTATGAGTTTCAGTAATGCACAAAGCTTTAAGCACATGTTAAGATGGAAGATTAAGAAAAATCAATCCACTGTATATTTATGAGGCATTATCTGTCTGCATAACTTAATGTATTGAGAGGTTGTTGCTGGCTTCTAAATATAAGAAAAAATATGGAATGAATTTTATAACAATTTTTATCAGGCCATACCAAAGAATTTTTAAAAAATAGAGATACACCAGGTATCATTATATTGAATCATTCACAAATTAAATGAACATAATGGAAAACATTTACATAATGAGTGTTTTGGAAACTTGCAATAAGTGGTGATGGCTCAATTTCTGTTTAAGAGCCTGGAAGGAAGCTAATCACATGCTATCTGTGATCCAAAAGGATATTTTTCTATTTTCTGTCCACTCTGTTTTTTTAGGTTAGAACGCTTGGCTGAAACAAACAAAAAAATACCTAGTCACCAGGCAAGGCACCCTCTGTCTTTGGTGGAAGGAACCTGTGGCACAGAGGGAGTTAGTTCTACATATTTTTGGGGAAAAGGAGGAAAAAATATTCTGATGGCAAGAGTGCCTCATGGAATTGTACAGGAACTCACCATAGGACTCTTGTCTTGACACCTACAGGGATGCTCAGGTGAATTTAGAAGAAAATCACCTGCTTCCTGTGGGTAAAAATGGGAGTTAGGGAGACGAAAACAGGAAGTATTTTTTTTTCCTGTCAGAAGGAGCAAAAATTGGTGTTGTGTTTCCACTTTGGAAATGTTTACAACAATGAGTGAGGAATAGGAATATCCTACCCTTGGTGTGATTAAAACCTGTGATTACTTATAGTATGAATACAGTGCTTTAGCATATGACAGGGTGCAGATTCTGAAATAACCAGGGCTTGGGGGTCCTCAGGAGTCTCCTTTCAGTCCTGTAGCTGGTGAGGCCCTTGCAACAGCAGTACAGCCTTGAGGGATTCACAAAGGAATGGAACTATGACACTGGAGTCTTTTCTGACATCTTCCTGCAGCGAAGTCACATTTTAGTCCATTTCCCATAATTTCTCTTTTCCATTTCCATCATGAACCTATATTAAATATTCTTACCATGTGAACATTGGATAGAATCTTGTACAACATTTTTAAAGGAAAGGGAACATGATTTGAAGAACAAACATGGTCATTATAAGTTAAAGTAAATGCAGTCAGTTTTTAGGAAAAAAGAGAGGATGTCAACTAGGTACCATACCTGAACTAAGATATTGTTGCAGTGTAAACAAGAATAATGTAGAAGAACAAAGTAAACAATCAGAAAATGATTTACAAATAATGAGAAGAATAAAGCAATATTATCATTAATTTTTTAAATGCTGCCCTGAAGTAAGTCTGACTAATAAATAGAAAAATTCATTTCCAGATCCAAAACATGTTAGGAAAATTTCTTGATGGACAAAAGAGGTATTTTATTTATATTTTTGGTTTAGAAAATTTGCTATAGCTTTTATGGAAAAGACAAAGAGAATGATGATGAAATTTTTCCAATGAATATATGTCCAAAGGAAGTTTATGACATGTATAAAGCAATTTAATATAATTGTTACTTAACCATATTTTCATTTTAGAATATTAAATTACATATTTGGTTTCTCAGAATGTATTACAAGCATTTATTGGCTAATATAAATACTGCTTCATTTGAAAAGAATTTGACTATACAGAGTCAAATTGACTATATGTGTAATAAAACTACACTTAAAAATTTGGAAATATATTAAAAGATGGAGGGATTAAATACAGATTGGTAGTTACAAATAGTCATGAGGATGTAAGTACAGCATAGGAAATATAATCAGTAACATTGTAATAACAATGTTTGGTGCCAGGTAGGTACTAAAAATTACCAGAGGGAACACTTTGTGAAGTGTTTATTTAACCAATATGCTATACACCTGAAACTAATACCAAATAATATCAAATGCAAAATGTAATTAAGAAATTTAAAAATGGGAAATATATTAGTAGTTATTTAAGTATAAAATCAATCTGAAATTTTATTTTTCATATATTCAATCACTTCATTTTAAAACATGAGCTAAATTTAATAAAATAATGGTTTCATATTTAAAAATGATCTATAAAATCATGTGCTCATATTTTAAATATACAAGAAATGACAATATTCTTAATAATCCCAAATACATTTGTGAAGTCAGTTATCTTCAATAGTAACTTTCTTACCAATAGCTTCAGTTTGGGAAAGCTTACAGGAGCAAGTCGTGTTTCATAGGCATGCTGAGCACTGTTACCCAGGTAATAAGAGAAAATAACTATGTCACTAGCCATTTACATTATTTCTATATTTAGTTTCCTTCTTTTCCTTCAGGAAATCTATATGCAAGTGTGAACCAGACAAAGGGAGTGTCATGAACAATGCTCATTTTGAGCACAATAAAATATTAAAATAAAATAACTCTGCACATATGTTTCATAATAAGTTTTTTTTCCTCTCTCAGAGCAAAAACATCTGCCACACTTTTTTCCTTCTTACAGGTTTTCATTCTCATGTTATGCTTCAGAGCCATCACATGAAAATTGGACTGAATTTTTATATGTCTGTGTACAAAAAACAACCAGTCAAAAGTTTTCTTTCCCCCAATTAATATCTGGTGAGCCATTGGGTCAGCTCACTATGCCACTGCCTTTTTGTGTAGAGATAAGGGATGACTTTTGGCTAAACCTTTCAGTCCCAGATGCAAATATTTGAGCAACTAAAGGGCAAGGATTTTATTTCAGGACTTCTGGAAGTACTGACACTGGACCGATCCGTACCTGGCCAAATTGTTAAGAAAACCACATCTGAGCACATGCAAATACCTAAATAGCTATAAAAAGTTAAATACATAATATGATAAATGTGTGGATTAACCAGACAGTGGACATTTTTTCATAATTTAAGAAAGAGAAGCTATATTAATATAATGCTGTCTGTTCTGGTCTTTCTCTTAAATTATTTAGAATATCCTTGTAGTAGTATATCCTCACTACTCTCCATTCCCAATACATGTAGTGCTGACTTTTTTTCAAAGATTGTATTTTCTCTTATAGATATGTGTCCTTTGAAAGCAGTGGCATACATTATTTATCATGTATATTCAGCCCATTGCATGATGGCTGAAATCCTGGACTTAAAACTTGTGTTGAATGACTGCATAATGAATGAACAAATAAGGTGAGACTATCCCTCTGACTAGACACAATTTCTCTTCCCTTCTCTGAAATATCTCTTAGTTCTTTCATGTTACTTCTATGTGTGAACAATGTTAACACATTTAGGAGCTCCAAGTAAGCTACTACTGAGGCTGTAGACACCTACGTACATTTGTATTTCAGCAGTTTAAATACCCACTTCAGGCTCAGTCTCATAATTGCTCTTCTGAATACTCTAGCTTTGGTGGAGTATTTTGTTACCCCGCTATGTTATTCTTGGATTCTGCCACTCTTCCCAGCCTAGTTAGATTCTTTGCTCCTGGTTATTATATTTTGGATCACTGTGGCCTTGTACCCATGTCTGTGTATGTCAAATGTCTATTTTCAATAGTTGCAAAACAATTTTTAAACATATCCATAATTTTAGTTTTAAATGTTTTATAAATTGAAATTTGATGGTATGTTTCCTTTTAGAAAAAAACTTTATTCAAACTGTAGTTCACTGAGGAAGATCCTTTGTATTTGATTTCAAGCATACAGTTAGAAATTTGGTAAGTAGAAAACAATGTTTTTAAATATTTTATACAAGTACAATTTATAACACATTTATTACAAATTTCTACCTAATGTAAAAATGTACAGCCTTTAAAAATGTTTTGGAAAGAAAATAATTTCAATGTCAAGACTGTTTACTATTTATACATATATTTCCTTTTGAGTCAATAATATATACCACATTGAACTAGACACACTATGGGACACCTGGGAAGTTTACTTTAAAAAAATCAAACAAATTGAAACATCTTCTAAGCATGTGTCTATCCTTGGTCTTTGGGGAAGGCTAAGATGATAAGCCCTCCTTTGCAGCACCTGATTCTCTACTGGGATGTAAAAGCCCACTTCCTATGTACCCTCATCCATGTTCAGCAGTGAAGAGGTGGCCAAAATTGACCAATTTTTTTATCTAGTTACTCTCTGGAATCATCATTATAGTTTTCCAACACGTGTCCACACACATATCCACAGGGCTAGGTGATCCAGGTCACCCCAACCACTTTTTCCATCTATTCCCTTGTACCACAAGCTCATTTATACTTGGTACTCAACTTCACGGTTTCCTTTGTTGAAGGTTGGTATTGCCCCCATTCAAATTTATGTAGACTCTGATAAGGGCAGACATAGGAAAGTGTTTTGTTTTTGCCCTGGAAGAGTGAGCTAACAATTTGAATGCTCCAAATAGCTGTTTTCCTCAGACAAATGTCCAAAGGCCTTTCTGATTTATGGTGATTAATAAGAAAACAAAAACCATGAGTTTCATATGCTAATTTCATCTTAACCTCACTTTTCCTTCAGCTTGACTTTCACCTTCAATTTCATTGATACTGTACTGTTTTTCACGTCTTTTTCTTTCTTCCCCACCAACTGTCATGTCTGAGCACTTCCTCATAAATATGTTTCATCTACTTACCTATGTGGAAATAGCAAAATGATAATATCTTTGAATATATTAGTAAAATGAACTACTTCAAATAGGCCATAATGTCACAAACTATTTTAGTGTGATAGGCTGTACAATGGTTTTCACAGTCAGTTAAATGCATGTGTTGAAAATGAATAACTATTTTAAATGGATATGTTTTCAGTTAATATAATGACTAAAAATGAATATAAATCCCTGGAAAGTAAAATGTTATTTGAATAATTGAAATACTTATAGTATTGCATCTAAGTTTTTTCAGCGATTATAATTTTTTTAAGTATCTATTAAAAAAGAATCGATCTCTCTCAGTTGGATAATAAATGAAAGAGTCACAAAAGAGGATGAGGACCAAAGATATAAACCATGTAACTGGGTTTTTGTTCTGCTCCTATCATGTAATGATTTCATCTAAACATTTAGTCTCCCTGAACTTGAGTTTTCTATATGTTGTAGATTAAAATAAAACTGACGTACCCCCCTCTTAAAGTTCCTGTAGGAAAATGGATGGATATTTCACATTTTGAAGCTTGGTTAGTTGTTGGTTAAAGAAACAGCATCAGGTCCTTCAGAATTCTGTTCAAGTCGATATCAATCCACAGGGCAGGCCTGGATAGCAGTGCACTCTGACAGAAGAAGGTATTTAAACGTTCATCTTTCTGGGCACCACGGCAATTGATCATCTAGAGCTTGTGGTTTCTGCTTACAGTGTTTAGAATCTATGTACAACTTACTTTAACATATATCCACATTTGTTTCATAAAATTACTCATGAAAGAAGTAATATTGACAAGTTAATAAAGGATGGTGAAATCAGTCCATGGTGCCCCATGCTCCATCACTAAATCTTGTCCAAGGGAATTTTAGTCTCCTATATTTTTGCTCTGGGAAAGGCCTGCTGGAGGAATTAGCTATGAATTCCAAGGTTTCTTCCTATAAACCTTAGAAATACTAGTCTTTATTTGGAAAAGTTAAATAACAAAGCAATGTTCTAGGACACCACAGAATTTGCCTTAAGACTTTCAATATTTCTTTGCTTCCCAAACCTAACATGCCAGGACTTCCCTGCCAGTCCTTCCCACCAGAGAACACAGCACACAGAACCGCTGTGTTCTTACCATACTGAAACTTATCACATGGTGAGCCACTTGATCACTTCACTTTTTTAAATTACTCGTGTATATCCATCAGTTTTTTCAATTTTATTTAATACTGTGTTTTTTGTTCTTTCTCTAAAATGTGCATATTGTATGACTTCAATATGACATCTTCTAGCATATGGGCAATAAAATAGGATAGTCAAAATACATAGTATATTTAGAATATTATTCAACAAACTTTTTCTTAGAAAAACATGTCTATGTCTCTGAATGTAAACTGAAAGTTGCAATGTCATTTTTATCAATATGAAAGTGTCAAAGACCTACAGCAATGTTTCTTGTGCTCTGATTTCAAAAAGTGATGAGGATTTTCTTAAAATCTCTAAAATTGTGAAAGTGAAAAATATTTTATACAGAACTGAGAATATAACAACAAATTTATGCCTGCTTCTTTTCTTAATTTAGTCTCCATGGTATTTTTCCCATTACTGTTTATCCCCCTTACACCCCCTTCCCACAGCAATCACCATGCTGTTCTCCATGTTCATGCATCTTTTTTGCTCAATTCCTGCTTCATGACACTAAGTGAGTTTTCATTGGTGGCCCAGAGCACATAAATGCTTAATTTTAAAAATTTTGTCTTTATTCCACTTACCTTGTAATAGCTAGTTTCTGATGTTCATTTTGCCATTTGTGTTTTCTTGCTATGCTCACTCATAAAGTCATCAAGTTATCATTTTACTGTTTATGGGGAACAGGGGAAGAAAAATAATTGGAAAAATAAATTTGTCAATTTTTGAAAATAAATATTACAAAAAAAGTTGACTATATATTCACATAAGTAGAGCATCGCTATGATTACCCCGTGTATATACACATTTTGATTGTATCATCAAAAATGTAGCATTCACTACTAAGCATCTTGAAAGAGCTGAGTCTAGAAAAACTGTACATTTCAATTTTCACTATAAATCCTAAGGGACTCCCCAGAGTATGACCTCTCTTCCAAACATCCAAGGAGGAGGCCCCGACATTCTCCGCTGCCCTCTTAGACTAATTTGTAATTGATTGGAAATGCTGCCCTCGTCCTTGTATTTCCACGTGCGATGGGTTCTATTGCTGGATTTACCATTCTGTCTGCCTGGTTCCATAAGAGCTGATACACGTTTAGTTGTGTAACCAACACCATGAGCAAGATATAAAAATGCTTCTTCACCTCTAACCCCAGTGCCATTTTGAAGCCAAATCTTCCCTGAACCCCAGCCCTTGGCAATCAAGGCATCTGCCTTTTTCAGAAGTTCTTATAAATAGAAACATACAGTGTATAGCCTGTTAGTGTAGCTTTTTAAACTTAATGTGCAGTTTTCTTCAGGCAATGGAAAATTTTTATTATTTAATTTTTTTAAAAAATTTATTGTTGTTCAAGTACATACAGTTTTCTGCCTTTTCCCCCCAGCTCGCCTCCCGCACCGCAGCCATCCCCACCTCCCTCCCCTGATTCCACCCCATCTTGGTTGTGTCCATGTGTCCTTTGTAGTTGTTCCTGAAAACCCCTCCCCTGCCCCATTATCCCCTCCCACCTCCCCTCTGGTTACTGTCAATTTGTTCTTTATTTCAATGTCTCTGGTTCTATTTTGCTTGCTTGTTTGTTTTGTTGATTGGGTTCCACTGAAAGGTGAGATCACATGGTATTTGTCTTTCACTGCCTGGCTTATTTCACTCAGCATAATGCTCTCCAGTTTTTGCTCTTTTATAATTTCCTTTTCTTTATTCAGAATACCTTTATTAAAATATTAGTATTCCCATATCTATTCATGACTTCAACTCTGATTTTTTTGTTTCATTCTTTGTTTTATTTTTTTATTTGAAATATTAGGCAACTAAATTATATCCCAGGGGAGTATCATTATCTTTATATTTTAATATGCCCATTTAATATTAATATCTGCTAATCATCATGTTATCTTTAGGAAAATGTTTTCTAATATTTAAGTGATTTTATTATTTTTATTCATACTTTTATTTTTATTTTCAAGATTTTATACTTCAGTTGCTATCTATTTTTTACTGTCTTACTCTACTCTGGCTGTTGGGCACCTCTATCTATATTTATAGTAAATACAATATATTTTAGTATTCTCCTTTTATTGTTATTGGCATATAGGTATTGAGTTTTAGTGTTTAAATGTTATAAAAATCAAGGTTTGGACCTTCACTCAAGCACTCACTGCCTAACTAACTAAAGCTAAGATCTACTGCAGACCATCTCTGTGCCTCACTTTTATTTTTCTTTAAAATAGAGGTTATGATTATATTTACCATATATCTTTTTGTGTGCTTATTAACTATATTACACAGATTAATGTAAACATTGATCAAGAGAGATAGCAAAAATACTGAAAATTTTATTGGCATTATGCTTTGCTAACAGGATAACAACTACTTTTTTACTTTCTTATTACGCTTTTTTTAATTCCCAAATATTTTATACTGGTTTTTCTTTAGTCAGCACCAGCAAAATAATATAACCTTTTATAACTTTTAAGACCCAATCATTACCAATCAATATCAGCCTTCATTAGCTAAGTGTTTAAATGTAGGTATAAATGGAAAATATTTCTTTATAGACTTAAAGCAGTGATAATTATATTTTATTTATTTCACTCAAGCTCACCTTTTTTAATCTTCAACTTGAATCAATCAGTATAAGTGGAGTCCACTTGTAGGAGGGGCAGATGTGCAAGTGTTGATGACATCTCTTTTGCTTGAGACTCCCTGATGTCAGAAGAATTTGTACAATCAGTAGTGATAGAATCACC
Source organism: Carollia perspicillata (assembly GCA_004027735.1). Classification (NCBI taxonomy): domain Eukaryota; kingdom Metazoa; phylum Chordata; class Mammalia; order Chiroptera; family Phyllostomidae; genus Carollia; species Carollia perspicillata. The sequence continues at coordinate 5,624 of PVKM010013684.1, read as the reverse complement.
CCAAAAGCAAAGCAAATTGTCACTACTAACAAAAAACCAATTATTACTAAATATTTGTGAAATGAAGAAAATTAAGACAGAAAACAGTTACAGTTAGAGACAATGTTTAGCCATGTTAAATGCAGGATTTATGAGTTTTCACTTTTCCATAAGCAATGATGCCATTAAAGACAAAAAAACAATTTAGAAGAAAGCTGGTGATTTCAATAATATGTAGGAAGCTAACAGTAGAAATAGTTTGCTTTTATAGCTATCATTATGAGAAAGTGAGATGACTTTCAGAAGAGTGGCCAGCTATCAGCTTATTAAAAATAACCAGATGATAACTTGTAAATCATTTTTTCCTTTTCTTTTGTTAGAGCAGAGTTGAAAATCTAATGAGAATAGCATAAATATTTTACATTGCTTTACACATACACAACACATACAATTAGAGAAGTGATTATTTCTAATTAGCTGTTGCTGCAAACCATTCTATACTGACAACTTAGCTATTATGATGTCCAATCACTTATTGTATTATGATGCTAAAGTTTAAGGTAAATTCAAGTGGAATAAGAAGTTTGCAAAGTAATAAATAATTTACATTGGTTCTTCTAGAAAGAATAACAACATACCACTTCACAAAAGGCAAAGTTATAAGTTTATGAATAAAAAAGTTACAAAGTATCATTTGCGTCAGTGTTTACAAATGAACATTCTGCCCTCCAGATGGTGTATTATTGTCTTGTGGATAACACCACAAGTATGGTGTTATCGCTGGAAAATATTTTTAATTTTCAGTGCAGTAGGAAGTATATATGAGTTCCACAAACTTAAAAATTTGAAAGGACATGTGTGGTAATGAGAAAACAGGTGTGGTTAGCTACCTTATTGCAGTTAATTTACTGTGATTAAAATGTCATTTTAATATCTTCAGCACCAATTATTAAAAAGTCAGAACATTTTAATATGGCTTGTGGGACAAAAAGTCCAAGAGAAATATAAACATTTATTAGAGAAGACACATTTGTACTCAGTTATGTAACCTTCTGTCTTTCGAGTTCCTTGTACTTTTTCTGCTTCAATGTTAAAGTAATACCTTTAAATCTCTATTTTAAACAAATCATACAGCTAATAATTTAATTGTATACACATAAGCTTTATTTCTGTGTCACCATTGGCTCTCATTTCCTTATTGGCTTTAATTCAAGACTAATTTTATTAGTCTGAGAATTCTATCTGAAATATATACATATGGTGATGCTAAAAGTAGGTTTACAATTGTGAGTATGTAAAACACAGAGTTTATTCTTATATTATATTTATTATTATATTACTTTCCATACAAACAACTATAAACCTACTTTTGCCCCACCCTTCTTTATATACATTAATATTTATATATACATATAAAACATTTGAATCTTATAGTTAACTACAAGTCTATAACTATTTCATTTTGTTCACAAAATTTTGTTTATATGTATATGCTAATTAAACTGGAAATGCATTTTTACCATATGAAAATAGTCCTGGAAATTTTATTAGAATACTATGAGAGAAATCACATAAGAAGCATAAAAGGTGAAAATTTTAGGTGCTACACATGCTAAAGCACTTTGATAAGACACTCATAGAACCAGATTTATGATGATGTATGAAATCAAAATTGCTTTTTCTTGTTGAAGTGCCTTGAAATATGTATGTATCAATACATTAAAAATTTCACATCTTTTCAACATATTAACACTTCTGTTGTAAAAAAAATGGCATTCCATGCCTGTTTTCATGGGCGCATTTTATGAAAGAAATATGATAAATGAATCGATCTGCAGTTGCTCTACAAAAATCCCTGCAAGCTTCCAATCTCCTAACAAGGGCATTCTTTGTCCCGTATTATATTAATGCTTGTAAAATATTTGGAAATTATATAAATGTGTATTAGAAATATGTATTTAAAATCCTATCATTCTCACCACTGGCATTTAATGGAAATGAAATGCCATCCAATTAAAAACAAGCTACAGGATAGAAATTGTTTGAAAATACAATCACACCTCAGTACTCATCAGCTTCAGACCTCGTTAAACCAGGTACTCATGGCATTTTGACGAGAAAAAGACTGTTTCAGATGTGGCACTAGCTCAGAACTCATTGCACTTGCTGGAATTTGTATGAACCAAGAGGCTGCCCCACAAGAGAAAATGCTTCATCTCTCCCTGCTTGCACATCGCTCGCCAGTTTCAGCACCCATCACGAGTTCTGGAGCGAATTAACAAGTACTGAGGTGCCTTTGTATATCTATAACAAATTTTAGTTAAAAGGCAAAAAATAAATTGTATTAGTTGACAATCACTTTCAAAAATACAATCTACTTTCTCCTAGTAATTTCTTCCTTTGATATATCCTTGTAGAATGTTTCATATAAGTGCTACCTGAAAATAAATTTGGAAAGACAGCTTGGGGCCATGCTTTTCTAGAAAAGTCATTAAAATGTCTGAGTATTAGAATAATAACATAAATAAAAGATATTTTTTAAGTTTAAAGTTGCTTACAAAAATGAGAATGACAGGTTGGAGATGAAGATATTTAAGAAGGCATCAAAATTTTACAGAAACAATAATAAGAAATAAATGTCAGTTCATAGTGATAACTAAAAATCAGAAACAGCATATTTAAATGATACCAAGATTGTTCTATCAACAGAATTTGATGACCTATTTAATGTAAGACTAAAATTGCTCTAGGCTTTGAACCTCAGTGATCTAGAGAATGTTTAAAGAGATGATAAAATATATATTCAGAATGTTGGATTTAATACACTAGCAGTATTTATTTGGTACAGTAGGAAAAGAAACATCTAATAAGCAGTTGAGAATTATGGACATTGAGGAAATTTGTAAGAAATACAGTGTATTATTCACCTCATTCAAAATAAAACTAGTATCACTGTGACAGAAGATCCAAGATGTCAACAAGTCCACCTTAAAACAAATTATGTCAAAAATTAAAATATACTTTTCTGGGATAAATGAAAAATATATTCATAACACATATACAATTTTGGATATGAGAGAGTCATGAAAATAAGGGAAATTTGGAAGCACTTAAAAGTAAAAACAAAATCAGCCCTGGCTGGTGTGGCTCAGTGGATTTGAATGCCGCAAATCAAAGGGTCATTGGTTCAACTCCCAGTCAGGGCACATGCCAGAGTTACGGGTCAGGTCCCCAGTGTGGAGTGCATGAGAGGCAACCACACATTGATGTTTCTCTCCCTCTCTTTCTCCTTCCCTCCCTCTCTCTCTAAAAATGAATAAATAAAAGCTAAAAAAAAATAAAAATAAAATCAAGATAAAACTTGCTTTGTCACAGTCTTTGAGGGAACTTGGCATTAGCAATGCAACAAATGTAAGAGCTCCTTCACCACCAAGGTGGTGTCCTTCACCATGGAGTCATTCTGTCCCCTGCTAAACTATAGAGAACTGCAATTACGGTCCCCTTATTTATACCTTGTTGCCAATCCATGAAAATAAGAGTGTAGACTGGAACATTCTCGGTCAGACTAGGTCATGTCATTACCAACCTTTAATATTTGTCCTCTCAGTATAAATATTACTCACTACAAATAATATTGTGATAAACATGACCTATTCACTTTGGTTCAAGCTGAGTTCAAATTGACAATTCATGACATTTGTACTTTATTTCCCAACCTTTTTAGGAATAAATTTAACTAAGGTAGTGAAAAGTCCTTAACCTGAAAAGTATAAAATATTGGCATCTGTGCTTTGTATATAACCCAGGGGTTGTGGTGTGTGTGTGTAACTGCCTTGAACTTACAGATCATTCGTAAAATCCTTTTTGTTCTGCCTTGGTTACTTGACTGTTATTTGTCCCATCTCATGCCGTCTGAGCAGCCTGGGTCCCTCTACCCCAGGGCTTGTTTGTCTACTGTGTGTGTCCACTGTGTCCTACATGAGGAATGTCATGGCTTTTAAACAGTCAGAACATTCACATGTGAATGAAAAACATCTCAAAAACTACCTATCTGATATGGTGAGGAAGTGTTCGAAAGTAATGATGACTGAAAATATTCCTCAAAATGTTATGTCAAGAGATACTTTCTAAATCTAGAGCCTGTAATTATATCTTGACTTTGATTATAAAGTCTAAAATTAAGGGCTTCTATAAATTATAGAAGATATTTCATATGAATTACCTTCTATAATTTATATAGTTATATAGTGGCTATAGTTTTAAAAGATTCTCTCAGTAGTAATTTCACCCATTAAAAATTTACCTCTCAGAGGCAAATTTACCTAAAAGGTAAAGATATAAAACGTTACGTAACTGTCTTCACATTATGCTCATTGTTCCAAATACATAATTTTCAAGTGGAACAAGTCCTTCAGTACCTACTAAAAATCCACGTGGAGACCATTAACTATGCCACTCTAACTCATTTCCCCTTCTGCAAAGCTAATTATAACTAATCACAAGGATTTCAAACTTGGTCAGCATCACTTGTACCTGGAAATTGGCGAGGCTCTTTGTTCTGAGAATAGGAGGAGGAAGAGGTCGGGCAGAGGACAGTGAAAATGACCTGGCCATACTGCTCTCATGAGCCCAAGTTGCCTGTGATCATATTACCTTTAAATCCCTTTTCCAATAGTTTGAAAATTATCCAATAAAAATCACTGAAAATGATAAATTGCCACAAAAAATTAAGCATAATAGCAATTAGTTCTAATTAAAAGTTTTTAGAACAAATGCATTTTGTTGATGTTTAGTAGTAGATTTATTAAGACATAAATGATATAAATGCATCCAAACAGTTAACCAGAAAAAATATTCTTAACTTTAATGATATACTGGTGATTGATCTTTACACTGTTGACAGAAAGCATATCATCTTGTTTTTCTAATCTTAATATAATCAATGGCACTCCAGACTTTTTATGTTATCATGAACCAAATCAATGTAACTTAATAGTATAAGCCATTCAGTTTGGTTCAGACTCAGTCCAAAGTCAAAGCCATTTATTATTTTAATGAAAAATTTTGTTTATTGAACTATAGAATGAATTTTATATTTCAGACATTACAGGAGAACATAGTGCTATGAAGTATGTAAGAATGAACATAAATTTATGTACTCTATAACATATCTGAGATTTTCAAAGAATAATTCAAATTAATATAATCCAAAAACTTATTTTACATTGCACAATGATAAATTAATACCTTTTAAATTATGTACATTACAGGGAAATTAACACACATATTCAACTCACTTTATTTATTTATTTTTATTTTAATTGTTTTTCAGTACAGCTTTCTGTCTTTTACTCCCATCCCATACCACCCCCCAGTGCTCCCCCCTCCCTCCCTTTTCCACCCCCCTTAGTTTTTGTCCATGTGTTCTTTATACTTGTTCCTATAGTCCCCTCCCTTTTTCCCTGACATTCCCTCCCCTCTCCCCTCTGGATACTATCATCCCCTTTTCTATTTCAATGTCTTTGGCTATATTTTGCTTGCTTGTTTGTTTAGTTGCTTAGGTTCCTGTTAAAGGTGAGATCATATGGTATTTGTCCTTTACTGCCTGGCTTATTTCACTTAGCATAATGCTTTCCAGTTCCATC
>PVKM010013683.1:0-29955 GCA_004027735.1 Carollia perspicillata | reverse complement strand
TCTTGTGTACTATTGACAGAAGGGGAGGGGAAAGGCCTAGCACCAGGCAGATCATAGGGAAGCTTTGCCTTATTTTAATGTTAGGGCTCTGCAAGTGTGCCCACTGGATAGACCATTATCCAGGGAGGCAGGCGAGGAAAGCGCAGAACGTGGTGGGAGTCTGACCGGGCATTCCGACTGGAGTCACATTCCCTGTAGGCCAGTCTCAGTTACACTGTCACAGGGCGGGGTACGGAGGGGACCTTCCTCCCCCTTGCTCCTCCCAGATCTTAGGACAGTGAGTGGTCTTGGGAGGCTAGCTGCAGGCAAATGAAGTCAATATGCATTAGAGGCAGAGTCAGTGGTGGCTGCAGCCCCACTGCAGGCTCAGAGGCGGCAGTTAGGAAAGGGTGTCTGACCCAGAAAAAAATGTGAAGGAAGGTGCGCAGGAGAAATGTTTGAGGGAGGGCCCTCGGGAGTCCTCCTGAGTACTGACACCTGGAGAGGGCCTGCCCAGTCGGGTCAGGGCCCGAGGTCAGTAAGTAGTGCTGCCTCACGACCCAGGTTCTGCTGGTCCTCAGGGCTGCCCGGAGGGAGCCAAGGGTTAGCCCAAGGGGACACCCACTCTTTAGGAGCCTTGTGTACATATGTTCATCCAGAGCTGGGACGACCTCCCTGCCTTGGGCGGAGGTTGCCCTAGGTTCTTTCTTGCTCCCTGTAGGGAAGTTGGGGTGGAGGGTGGAGCTGAGTGAAGAGTCATCAATGACTTATTTGATACTGACTTTGTCCCAGGCCAGAAGCATTACTGTCATCCCCATTTCCCAGAAGAGTAATCAGACACAGGTCCACTGACTTGCCTAGTTCCAACACAACTGAAGTAAAAGCCAGACTGTGGATTTTGTTTGTCTGACTCCAAGAATTAGATGGCTGAGGACTTGGCAATGATGCTTTCAGATGGCACATTGCTGCCGTCTGGTCCAAGTCTTGAATTTGGTGATGGTTCTAACTGGTGTGGGAAGCCTCAGAGCCAAGCGGTAGATCGGCCCACCTCTGAAGAGCGCAGAGCTCTGTGGAAATGACTTGTGCTTGCAAGTTCACAGCGGCGACCTCACAGCAGCAGAGGATGGCCGCGGCAACATCAAACAGTGTCGCAGAGCCCAGCCGGCAGAATCGGGCCCACCTGGGCTCAGGGCCTGCTGCTGCTGGGACTCCGTGACCTTGAGGAAGTTCATTTCTTTATCAAGACAAGCTTCACAGGACCGCTATAATCATGAACTAAATAAATGGTGCAAAGCCTTGGCATAGTGCCTAGTGCATGATAAGAGCTTTATAAGTGCCAGCTACTATTATTTTGGTGTTGCTGTGATTGTGTTTGCAACCATATTTCAATATCACACTTTTTTCTTCTCTAGCAAAAACAAGTTTTGCCTATTCAGTCCTTTCTCATTATCCCATAGGCTACAACTGAGATCTGAAATATATTTACAGTGATTGCTTCTTGCTAGAGAACTGTGTATAGAACATGATGAATTAGTAAATTAGTCACCATCATATATACTCGCATGTGCCAAAAATACTAATATTCTATCCAAGAGGAAAAGAGCAAAAATTGAAGATGTATCACATGGCAAATATTTAGACACACATCATGTGCATACTGCTTTACCTTTCTACCCCGACACACCTGTCCTCTGATGTTTCTCAGACGTTGGCTGGGGACCTACTTGGTGCCACGTGTCACAGTCAGGCAGGAAGTAACCCTGTGATCGGTGAGTAGAGATCATGATGAGACTTTTTTCGCAGAAAAGGAAAGTAAAGCAGGACAAAGTGTAAGGATTTGGCTGACACACTGAATGAGAGGACTAGAATGTGAATTATAATCGAATCTTGACATATGCCCATCATCCTTAGATTTTATATTCTAATCATATATCAGCAAGGTTATTAGGGTCAACGTTAGAGTCTCCTTTTGAATTAGAATAATTTAACATGGAAAGAATCTTTTATTATTGATATCTTCTTACTGATACAGAATCTACAATTCACTGTTTAAAAATATATTATCTTATTTTATATGCCTGTATGTAAAGGCTAGTTTAATGCTGATTTCCCACCTGGTTTGGACAATCTAAGTATGATTACATTACTTAATTATTTTGAAGGCCCATTTAAAAGTATAAATAGTCTTCACCTATGAGCATATGAAGCTTAGAGAGGTTGGTCGGTAATTCTGAATCCATAGTGACTGGACCCGGGTTTGTCTTTCATATGTGAATTTCAGTACAACTTTCAGTCATGAGATGACTAGCTACACTTAATAATCTTCCACCCAATTCATTTGGGGAACTCCAAAGAGAGATTTTTAAAATTTTTGTTGATTTTAGAGGGAGAGAGAGAGAAGGGGGAGAGAGAGAAACATTGATTTGTTGTTTCATTTATGTACGCATTCATTGGTTGCTCCTTGTACGTGCCCTGACCAGGGATCGAACCCACAACCTCGGTGTATCAACGGTGTTCTAACCAAATTAACTACCTGGACTAGGTCCAAAGGTAAATTAAAAATACAGCCAAATTATTTTGTTTTGATGGCAATATGCAACCTTACCAGGAGATACATGCACACACACACACCCCACACCACATACCTTTAGTCAAAATGATCTTTTGAACATATCCAAGTAACACCTCTCACTGAGCACTCCTTCCTAGTCAGGTTTTTATCTGTGTGTGAGCTACAGCTATTGGGTTACGAAGCGTGCTCAGGCTGATGCAAACCTAGATTTATCCACAGATTGCCTTAGATTTGAAAACGTAGGCTCAGCTCTCGAGCCATCGGAATGAATCCCTCAAGTCTGTCATTAGGGTGAACCGGCTTGAAAAGATGGGATTTCTTGCATGCTGTCTTATATTTTTCCGTAGAAAGACATGGAAAGACTCTCCATAGATTTATTATAATATCATATCTAAAGCAGGGGAAACTGACGAAAAAAAGAGTGTGGGGCAAGAAGGAAGTCAGCAAGCGATGAGAGGCGACAGAGAGACAACGCCTTGAACTGGTCTATCTCTGCTGTCTAGACAGCGTGTCCAGTGTCAGAACCAGAATGTGAGTGTGCGTGCCTGTCCCTGCTTGCAAAGCTGCTGACTGGAGAGATCTGGGCACTTGGCATCTCAGATTTTTTTCTTTTTGATTTATGTTCCGGAAGTATCCCCTGAGGGTCCGTCAGGATTCCCAACCATTTTGTATACTTGCTTTGAATAAGCAAGCATAAAAATTATATTAACTCTCAGAGATTCTGATACCCATTGTAGGAGGTCACACTTTTGGTCAAAATCAACCTTTTCTGTGTATCCCCACCAAAATCAAAAAGAGTTTTGCCCAATTTTACTCTCAGTGAATTCCCTTATGAAACCAATAGATGGGCATTTGTTTTTAATACTAAAGGGGTATAATGTTGATTACGCTTTTTCAAACTGTACCTTAACTTTTCCCTGATATGAAAACAAATTACTCATTCAAGAAAGTATTACGTTTAGACAGAGTTAAAACAAACATGCACACACACATACATTTACCAATTAGAGGAGAAATGAGATCATTCCTACTCCAGAATAAAAGTCATGAAAGAAAACAAGAGTTTTTGTCTAGCATGACATTTCATTATATAAAATTAACCATTTTAGAAAATCTATAGTCATACGATGTATTAACACAGGAATTACAGCATACTGAACTTTGTATTTAATTTTCGATTCGCTTATGTTGATGATTAAATTAATTCGATATGAGGGTTATCGTGCCCTGAGCTAAGTCCACTCCCAGCTTTTTAATTGAAACTTCTGAGGAATGATGATACTGCCACACTGTAATAGCAGGAATAGATTTAGCCCAATGCCTACCTGCATAACAAATATTTAAATAAGAAACACATGGCATCAGTCATCATTTATAATCCTGAGGTTGGGTTCCCTAATGAAAGCTGGGGATGGTTTACTGAGGTTTAAATTGTGAACAATGTTAAGGATCAGCACTGAAATTAGCACGAACGGAACAATTGAAAGGGGCGAAATAGTCTCTTCACAGTAACCGGCACCAAATCAATCAATGTCACTTGAATTGCTGTCCTTGGACTCCCGAGGCAGGTGAGTTTCACTGAGCGGTGCTGCGCGGAGTGAACCGCGGGCACCCTGCTGAGGCCTCGGAGAGAACCCGCGTGAGCCTCCTTTCGCGAAGACAAGATGCGATGGGAACAGTACTTCATGCTTCCCGCTCAGAAAAGGGAAATCCCTCTAGCCAGTAGAAGGCCTGCATTCCCATCGTGAGCTACGATATTAATGTAGTGAATACTCAGACACACTGGCTGGGGGTCTGATACAAATAGCCTATTCGAAAATGAGATCTTTTTAAATGACCTACATGGAGCGTAAGGAAGACATCTGAAAAATTTTTTTTAATCTTTAGGAATTTCTGTCCTCGAGGATAAAAAATTATAACCTCCCAAGACTCACAAGCCCCTTCTAGAGTAGAGTTGGTCATCAGGTCTGTAAAGTGACTTAACTTCAGCAGATACATGTTGTATTGTTCACGTTGCCGTGGTCATCAGCTGTCACCTGAACCGACTCCATTCACTTCCTAATTGTTCTCTGAGCCAGGCATCCCCTCCGTGAACCCCCACCCCCAACAACATGGCTTTGCTCATGCCGCTCCCGAGACGGAAAGTCTGCATGCCCGTCCCTGGGGTGACATCGTCATCACCTCATTCCAGCTCATGGGACGTGAGACCCAGCCAGTCTCCCCAGGTCTGGCTCCCACCTCTTCCCCTCCGCACCGCGCCCCCCACCCCCCACGGTCTCCTTCACCGGCTGAGCTGGCGGACACCTCCCGGTCTCTCTGCCTCTGCGCAAGGTTCCCTAGTGGAGCCGGCCTTTCCCGCCCAGCTCTTTGCAGGCGCGCTCCCCGGTCCTCCCCTTCCGAAGCCTCTCCGTTTGCCTCCTTCCTCACAATTCGCCCCCAGTTGCGGGATGTGTCTGCTACACTGCTTAGCTCATTCTGCTTTATCTTTAGCTGAGTGGCTTCTTTGTCTCCCTTACTGATCCTATCTGTATCCCTGGGAGGAAGGGCCGTGTTTTCACCCTGTATCGATGGTCCCCAGCCACAAGCCTAACAACCCGTGTGCATTAAGCCAAATGAGTTTTTCATGTGGATTTTTCTGAAAATCCGATGTGTGATGACCCTCTCAGGGAGAAATCTAATTTAAGACTCCTTCGCAGAGCACCAGACGAGGATGGCAGAATTCAAAGAGGAGGAATTTGAAATTGTTACAAGCTCATCAGCTCTCAGAAGGCAGATGAAGGGAAATTACATATGGTGACTTCTTAACCGAACCCTGTCAGGACTTTCCTCAAAATAAAACCTACACATTCTGTCTTCACCGAGCAATCACAGCCCATGTTTCTCTCTTCTCTATGCTCTGGGTTGTCTTCAGCGGGTGTTGCTATGATCCTGAAATGCAGAATGAAGGCGACATTGGGAGAGTTTCAGAATTTTTCATTTTATTTGGTTGGTGTTGTCTCAAACTGACTTTCCTGGGTGTGGGGTGGGGAGAATCTCCCTTAGACACCTTCCCTAAGAAGGTGACGTAAAACAAGTGAGAGGAGCCAGCTTTGCTTCAAGTGCTCACTTGTGAGGCAGAGAGAAGACTCTACGGCAAAGCCAGGATCACCGAGATGCCTCTAGAGGTGTTGGGATTAAGTGGACACCTAAATCAGGAGTGGAGCTGCAGAAACGGAGATCACATGGAAGGTTAGCAACAGGGGAGTGGGAGGAGAGGGTGGGGAGAAGGTACAGGGAATAAGTATCATAGACAGTGGGGAGAAAATAGACAGGGAGAGGGCAAGAGTAGTGTGGGAAATGTAGAAGCTAAAGAACTTATGACACATGAACATGAACTAAAGAGGGGGAGTGTGGGTGGGAGGGGGTGTGCAGGGTGGAGGGGAATGAAGGGGGGAAATGGGACAACTGTAATGGCATAATCAATAAAATATGTTAAAAAAATAAAGGGTGTTGGGATGTTCGAAGACATTCCCTGTAGAGCAGAAGCTCACTTCTCTCCACCGGCCCTTGGCCCAAACACTTTTCGATTTGCTGTGCTCTTTTCAGCAAAGCCCCGTGACGGGAGAAGGCACAGCTTCACCTCTTTCTGCTCCACACTGGGACCTGGGCTGGGTGAGCCCTGTGAGGAACTCACTCCGAGTGTGTCTTGTTGAGCATCTTACTGGGTGTTGAGATGACACTTTCATTTCATGTCTACTTCTTTCTTCTTTATGAAGCCCGAGTGGTGTCACTCAGCTCTTCCGACGTGCACAGGGTAATTTCAGCAGTAGTTAAGAGCAGGTATCAATGAAAGCCTTCCTTCCATTGACCCAGAGGCTAGGAGTGGCGTATCGGCATTTCACAGGGGGGTTAACTAAATTTAAGGGAGTAGTGAGCTGTCTGGGAGTTACTAGGCTCTGAAGGATAATTAAACTCAACTAATCATTGTTTTTTTGTTTTTTTAAAAGAAAAAATAACTCACTTTCTAATAGAAAACATAGCATGAAAAAGTTTGAATCTAAGAACAAGAACTGTATTTCTTAGATTTCAAACTATTGGATGATATGCTAATGTCTGCCACTGGCTCTCACACGAATGGTTATTCATAAAAACACACCAGTTGCTCTCCCATAGAATCCTGTACTACTTGTCTGTTTTGAGTATTTAAAGCTGTTTTCATGCTTTGTCTTGGTATTTGAGCACATCAGTTTCTCCACTGTCTACACTGATGCCTGCCTGTCTCAATTTCTGGGTGCTTCATCCTAGTACACGGAATTGGGAAGTGTCTTATTCCCTGTCCTCTAGATTCCCCCCGACCCCAGGACCGAACTATGAAAGGACTTCTATGCCCTGTGTTTATCAGCATCTTGAATAGGGACATTCAGAGTCTTCAGTGAGATTTTCAGGTGTAATAAGCTTACCAGGCACAAGGATCCATATATGGTATCAGAACTAAGACCCCAAATACCATAAAAGGACTCCAACAAGATAAAGCCTAGTGGGTTAATCATCCTTCGCAGGTCTTTAAAAACAACACTGCCCAAGCGCAGACCAAATGAATGAAAACAGCCACCTGGAGCCATGCTGAGTGCGTCAGGTGTCAACGAGGGAACAGGTGCCAGGAGTGAAGAACGACTTGACTAAAGTAGACTTTTCGCTCCTAGTGCCCAGGCCACCTACGTGAGGTCTCCAGCCTCATGCCACCGAGCTGCCACACTGCCACCCATGGGACAAAGACTGGGGAGTTTTAACAGACTCTCAGCTCAAAAATATGAAGCAAGCCCAGAAGGCAGTGCCATTCTAAGTCAGAAGCAAAGAAAAATGTCCAGCACTAAAGAGACCGCATTCCCCTGGCTCATCCCCGAGATGGGCTTCTGCAGAGTCCTCGGTCCCAGTTTTCGACTCGCAGCTCAGCAACACACCTGGGGCCCAACGTCCCTTGCTCCCTCCCCTGTCCTTCAGGCCTGTCCCCTAGGCTCACTTCTCGAAAGAGACAACCAGCAACGGCGTCCTGGTCCTGGGCTTTCTTTTGAGAAGAACCTGCTTCGACTCGTGGCGAATCTGCCACAGGGGAATACAGCATGCTGATTTCACAATCCACTTTATCATGTTTTTCAAAAGAACATTGCTCATCTCAGATGTTCCTAATAATACCCTCAGGGAAACACAGAGCCAGATGCGTTCTCCACCAGCCTGGCATGTCATCCCAGTTCCCTGGCTTGACACTCCCACAGGAAAAGGGGGGCAGAGACGCGACCTGCCTAGTCCGGTCCCAGCTCCCTTCTCAGACTCAGGTCTTAGCCCTCCCCTTGCCACTCCGTCCGCTCTGGTTCCACTGCTCCTTCTCTGCTTCAAACACCCAAACCCGCTCCTGCCTGTGAGCGTAGGCTCGCTGTTCCCTCCACCGGGAACACGTATGTATCCAGATAGGGGCGCGACTCATTGTCTCACTGGACCCCGGTACCCATCTGCCTGTCGCCTCAGCAGAAGGGCGTCCCCCTGTGCCTAAAACGCCAGCTCCGGTCACTTTCTTTCACACAGCTTTCCATTCCTTCGGAGAGCTTCTCTCTATTTGAAAGCACTTTCCACTTACGTGTTTACAGGTTGTCTGCCCATGAGAATGGAAGCGTCATGGAGGCCGAGACTGTGCACTGTTGTATTCCTGGTGCCTGGGACAGCGGTGAGCCTTCCAACACATGTGCGTGCTTCTGGCCATCCTCACTTTTCTCGTTTGTTAGGGACCCGTGAAAGTGCAACCCCGGAGCTACTGACGGACGACATGGCTCTGCAGTGCGGAGCAGCCTGCTTATCACAACACAAGGCCTGGGCCACCCTCTTCCTTCTGCTTTCCTTGGTTCCTCCTGCTCACATTTCCCTCGAGAGTTTCCAGTCTCTCTTCGGCACTCAGAGTCAGCACCCTACCCTCCGTGACACCTTGCCCAGGGCCCACCCGGGTGGATGCTCTATCCCGTGAACTCTGTGGCCTGGGTCCTGTGTGCTCGCCTATTCTGAGCATGTCACACTGTGCAGGAGGGACTGGCCCCCTGGTCTGCACCACCGGATCTGAGTTCCTGGAAAGCAGCGACCCTGTCCTGTCTGTCGCCGTAGCTGTGGCTCCTAGAACAGTGCCTCTCCCAAACCTGGCCCCCACTGCCACCCTGGTCTGACATGGTGGCAGCTGAGTGGGACGTTTTGAAGACACTGTGTTTGTCTTTGCGCACCAGCCCTCAGAAGTTATTTCCCTGTGATTGCAGTTTGTCCCCAGGGCCTGAAAGGTTACAGTCTTCAATTTTTTTTCTTTGCATTTCTATTTTCATCCTCTGAATAAAATCCCCTATAAATAATTCGGTGTGCTACTGGACAGCTTTAACACCATTTTTAATCTGTGTCATCTCTGAGGTTCATTTACATTAGGGACTTCACCGCCAACTCAGAGAGAGAAGCTCTGAGCTTTAGGACCTCACAGCCCTTCCACTGGGCTCACTGTCACCAGTGTGACTTTTGGTAAGTGCTTCTGCTCATGGTCTTTGCCAGCGCGGTGCCCTCTTCCCTCTTCCGAAAGGCTCTTCCTTCCCCTGCCTCTTCTCAGGGGGGAACAGACTCACCTTCCCATCTCATGGAGGCCGTGGCCTGGTGACTGCTGTAGGCGTTTCTACACTTGTAGCATCAAACACCTCTCCTGCCAGCATCGTTCATGTTTGTTATTTCACTTTGATTATATGGTTATTTAATGTCTGTTTCTCCCCCGGAAAGTGAGCTCCAAGAGGAAAGAGGCTATAGGTTTTGTTTGTCTAGTAGGATGGGCACATAGTAGGTGGTCAATAAATATTCTTAGGGTAAGTGAATGAATGCAGGCACACAAGTATTTAAAATCTAACCAAGTTTCCACTATACAAGGAAAGGATTGCTATGAAAAAAGAGAACACTGCCCACTTGTCTCCAGAGGATTTTGGCTTCCAAAGGAGCCTTAAATTCTTCCAGTTAAAAAGGGAATAGTTTTGCAAACCTGGTCATTTTTAGAATGCTAGCCTAAGCTCTGCGTCAAAGGCAGAGAGCTTTGTGCTCACAAACCCCGAGGGGTTAAGGGCAGGATCCAGGGAACCTGGAAGAAAAGTCTGCCACAGAAGCATGAAAAGCCTGGTATGAAAGGCCTTTCCGTTCAGGTGCACTTGCGAGGAATTCTAAGTTTTGCAGACTTTGATCGTTTGGGAGCGGATTACTTTGTAATTCAATTGTTTCCCCAACTCAAAAGCACACGATTTTACTTTTTTGATTCAGGTGTTGAGTGACCTGAATAAAGAGATTAATTAAAGCAGGATAGACACGGTCACGTTTGCTGAGTGTGCCCCCTTCATCCTAAACCTTCTTAAACCGCACGCCATTAATTTGAAAGCCTGAGGGCACTTTCATGGAAAGGATAATGGGGTGAGACTTTAAATGACAGAAGTTCTTAATCTGAAATCTCTCTGCTTTATTGGTGTATGTTAACACCTTACTGATTAATCTTGTAATGATGAAAACGGTTCCTGTTCACGGATATCAAACTGGCTGATTCTGTTCCAGGTCGGGTCATTTAAACTTCTCAGTCACCACAGAGTTGGTTAAAGTCACTGGGTGACCATCCAAATCTTAAAACTGCAGAAAATATCAGATTTGTCATCATTTAAGCCAATGAATAGCATATATCGATGATATATCTTATATATACAGAGAGATGATATATATACAGAGAGAGAGGAGAGAAGAGAGAAAAAGAAAATAAATGAAGGACAAGAAGGTAGGAGAGAAAGACAAAATCAAATTCACCAAAATGTTACATTGCATGATAAAATCATAGGTTTCTTTCATCTTCATATTTTTTCCTGTATTTTCCAAAGTACTCTGTAGTATTTTATAATCAGAAGAAATCAATATTTTAAGAGCTAGAGTATATACTCTACGGCCCTCAAATAAAGAAAATAGTCTTCAGAAATCTCCGATGGTTTGGGGAGGCTAGTTGTGAAGAACTGGAGAGGAAGAAAACCAGCGTCAGCACCCCATCTTCTGACTCATGTTTCCTCCCTCCCCGTCGCCCCACTCAGCGATGCTGCTGGAAGCCTTGACATCACAAGCCACGCTGTACCGCCTTCGTAACCAAAATGCCAACCCTGCATTCCTACCCACGGCTAACCTAGAACCGATACATCATTGGAAACAAGCAAAACATTCTCTCCATGTTTGACTCTAAAGAGTTCTTGGTGGCCAAGGTGCTGTGGGGCCGCCACTGGCTGTGAATGAAGAAAAGGATCAGGGCGGGAGGCAAAAGGACTCAAGCTGCAAGCCTCCCCCTGCGGAGTCTCAGTCTCTGGAAGATAAGAGATGCGAAGCTGGCCCTCCCCTGGGGGACAGAGGAGCCAGCCTCTGTGCTATGTGCCCTGACACGGTGGGTCATGGAGAAGCCCGTCACTCAGCCTCATCCTGCAGCCACAGACACTGTGGGGACCCACGGCAAAGACAGGCAAACACAGAAGCGATCCTGAGAACATCCCACAGGGCCCAGAGAAGGAAAACGGGGAGGCACAGGATCCTGTGCACCCACGGGAACGAGGTGCCATGAGAGGTGCCAACACAAACTCTCCTTTCTTCCTGTCTTTCTCCTGACTCGTCATGACATTTTAAAACGTGCTACTGAACGTCGTTCTAAGTAAAGAAAAATTTCAATGTATGATTGTGAGTGTGGATTGTACCATTCCTGTTTATATTGTACAACGCCTGTTTTAAGTGCATATAGGAGGACATCTACCTCAATGGCAGAATCAACAAAAATCACACAAGTCACGTCCTGTAGTCGTACACACCTACGTGCAATATGCTGTTGCCAGCAGAGCAGGGCAGACACGGCACAAAGGAAAGCAACTCTGTCTCACCACTTGACGTGCACCCGCTCTCTCAACGCTGCCCACGTTAGCCTCACTGGTCAGTGAGGGAGAACGGAAGGGAAGGAAACTCGGGTTCCCTACTGTCCCTTCCTCCCATTCAGCCTTTTTGGCACTGGGGTTGGTAGATCGGGGAAGTGACACGAGTGAGGAAGGACCTGGTGCGATTCCTCGGTCATGGGACAGAGAGAGACAGCCCTGTACTACTCACACAGGATGCTCTGGCTCTTCTGGGCAGTGCACTGGAGCATGCGTGTGCACACACACGTGTGTGTTGGGGTGGGGTCCCAACCCCAATAATTCTCTAACACCTGCCAGATGTCCTGTAATTTAACTCAGACGTTAGCAGGAGAACGCTCGGGTTAAGAGTTCAGTCTCACAAAACTACCCTCCACTCCACTTCAGATGCCACTTGCAAGTGTCAGATTGTCACCTGTGCTTCTCACTGATTGGCACTAAACTGGGATCTCCACAACATCCTCTTGGCCTCGATCATTTGCTACCATGGCTCACAGAGCTCAGAGAAACACTCAATGTTTACTGCTTTATTATTAAAAATATGATGGAGATACAGTTGAATATCCAGATGAGAGAGATGCCTGGGACAAGGTCTACAAGAGTCCCAAGCCGAGGACCTTCTGTCCCGTGGAGTAGGGGTGGGCCACTCTCTCACCCCTCCCGCAGAGCAATGTGTTCAGCAGTTAGAAGATCTCCAAGCCCTGCACTTGGGCGTTTTATGGAACCTTCATCATGCAGGTGTGATCAATACTACATCAACCTCCAGCCACTCTCTTCCTGGGCCATGAGGGGTGCAGCTGCACACCCCAAGCTTCTCATCATGGAGGGTCTTTCTGGGGACTGGCCAGTAGCTAGAGATACCACTTCGAGCAAAAAGAGACTCTCATCACCCAGGACGTTGCAAGGGATTTAGGAACTCTTGTGTCGGGAATTGGGGCCTAAGACCAAACAGAGAAAAAAAGGTGCTCCCACGTACAAAGCTCCAATGGTTTTAGGAGCTCTGCGCCAGGAACTGTGGGGCAGAGACCGATGCCTATATTTTCTATTATGTCACGGTTACCTATATTTCTTTCTTTTAAAGATTTTATTTATTTTTAGAGCGAGGGGAAGGGAGGGAAAGGAAGGGAGAGAAACATCAATATGTGGTTGCCTCTCACATGCCCCCTACTGGGGACCTGACCTGCAACCCAGGCATGTACCCTGAGTGGGGATCGAACCGGTGACCCTTTGGTTTGCAGGCCAGCACTCAAATTACTAGCCATATCAGCCATGACATTTATCTATATTTTTTAGAACACTATTGCCCCCTTTTCAATTTGAAGCAAATTTAGTTCAAATGGAAAGCATAATGCCCAGAATGTCAATCACCCACCTACTCAGCTGTAGATGTAACTTGCCTGTTTTGCAATCACTGTGTGTCTTGCCGAACATCCAAACCCTGTGAGTCCACCAGAATTCTGTGCTCATGGGGCATCGCTAACACTGTGTGCAAGTGAGGTGGTCAGAAGGGTGGGCATACCTTTCTGTACTCCTATACATGCTCCATTATCCCACCAAATTTCACTGACAAAATACAAGTTCAAAGGTAAAGTATTAAGAGTTTCAAAATGACAACACCAGAGCATGAAGTCAGAGGCAGGCCCTTCTGATCACAGGCTTCTGGGGTGTGCACCCGCGATGCCAGCCAGGGTACTTCCCGGCGCACTCAGTAGCCTAGAGCACCTACTGATCTAGTTAATGAAACTGAGCACTGCCAGGCCCAGGGGCCAAGGCCGGAACCTGGAGACCCTGAGTTCCATGCAGAAGGATAGACTCACTGAAATAGAGAGCTAAGCACAGAACACAGTGATGTGAAGCTCACATGAGCCTGTATGACTGGTTCTCCCAGCCAAATCCTGCTTTAGAGTTCATGCATGAAGCAGGTCGTGGAAGAGAGGTTAGGGAGCCAAAAAGAAGGGCGTTTGCTCGCTGGTTACTTCAGACGTGATTCCCGAGACGGACTGGGACACTAATTGGAGAATCATTAAATGAGAAGGCACAATCTTACCTATATCAAGGGTCTGTCTTCTTTCTGGTTGACAAACGAACAATTCCAGGAATCATGCTGAACACTGTAATCTGATAATTAAGGAAGGGCTCAGTGAAGCAAAAAAGGAAACAGGAAAATTAAATTTAGAAAGAAGCTGATTAAGAGCCAGGCACCAGTTGACAACAAAATTGCCCACTGAAAATGTTCTTAAAGAGAAAGTAAAAATGCTCTTTACAAATAATTTTTGTTGGGGGAGAGGAGTTTTTCTGTAAACCAAGCCCCTCAGGGCAATGCATTTCTTAACCAGACAAGTTAACCCTGCTTCTCTCTCCTGCTCGCTTCAACGTGGGTGAGGTCAGCCTTATAACAATAAAGTCAGGTGCGGTTTAAGTGAATTGTTCATGTACATTCAGCAGCTGTCCACACACATAGAGCTGCTACCCTTATACCATCACATCGAGGAAGCAAGATTAACCAGAAGTCTTTTTCCGGACACTGATTTGTTATAATTTCTACCTCCATTTGCCTGGTTTCCTAGCGCTCCACCCCCTTCTAAACCTGGGGTCCTGGCACAAGCCATAACTCAGGCCGTCTCTCCTAACAAACTATGCTCACCTGAGCTGGATTCTGGTCCCCACGCCTTACAGTGGGGAACACTAAGGGTTCCTCAGATCCCCTGCTGAGTTAGGAACTGGGGACCGCCATATGCATCTCACTCTATTTTCACTGCCATCATTGCCAGATTTGAGCTCTGGACTCAGAGGATCCAACTCCCAAGTCATTCCTGATACTGTGCCTAGAACACCCAGCTCGGTTTTGAGATCAGCTCTTTAATCGCCATCGAAGATTGCCTTATTCAATTGCTGTTGGCACTAAGGTGTCAAGAAATCAACACCTCTTTAGTCTGACTTAACCCGAGTTTCTAAGCAAGTCTGAAGGTCACTCAAATGTGGCATCCCAGCTCATGGTATATAACTCTGTTACTAACACCAACCCTGACCCTAGAGCAGTGTGGGGTCGGGGGCACTGCTCTTCCCCATCAATGTGCTTTGTGGTCAACTTCAGGGCAAATGTAAGAACTAAGAAGCATTGAGAGGCCTCTTTATTGCAAAACCTGTCCACATCCATCTGTCAAAATATTTACAATACCATCATTATAGTTCAGCCCAATTCAGCATAATTTTTTAAAGATTTTATTTATTTATTTTTAGAGAGAGGGGAAGGAAGGAGAAAGAGAGGCAGAGAAACATCAATGTGTGGTTGCCTCTGATTCGACCCCTGCTGGGGACCTGGCTGGCCACCACTGTAATCTGAGAATTGAGGAAGGGCTCAGTGGAGCAAGGCTCAGGAATGTGCCCTGACTGGGAATCGAACCAGTGACCCTTTGGTTCGCAGGCCGGCATTGAATCCACTGAGCCACACCAGCCAGGGCTCAACATAATTTTTTTAGCACCAACTTAAAGAAGACATAGTAGGTGACTCTATACAAAATAAAGATTAAAAAGGCTGAGTCCAGCCCTTGAGAAACTCACAGTCCAATTAGAAAGAAATAACATATGTTACACTATATTGTGATTATTTTTTATATATGCACACATAATAGAAACATTTATGAAGTGCTAGGAGGACATAGATTGAAGATTGTTTTCTTTGGGTTAATCATTGCTCTCTTCCATACATTATTCAAATCATTCCAAGAGGTAATACATCAGTTATTAGAACTATCAGGGCCTAGCTCTTCCCCAAGCTGTGCGGGGAAGGCGATAAGTGAGCCGGGGGAAAAAATAGAGCATGATAAGAGGTATCAGGAAAATATTCATTAATGCACGCATTCATGCATTCGACACAAATACATCACCAACTCCATGACAATTACTATGCAGGATGAGAAGTTCTATCAGGCGTATCACAGTCTTCAAAGGTACACATTACCACCTAGTCCTTGATGTCGAGAAATCAAGTTGGAACTTTTGTGACTTAGAGTTTAGTAGCTGAACTCTTAGTATTTCAGGGCTTAACCCATATTCCATTGCACAGTAAATCCCTGTGGGTGTGGAAATGCCTTACATCTGTCAATCCACTGGGTTGTCTGTACTTCTACTCGTGTCTCTCAGAGTGCCTCAGCTTCACTGTTACCATAACACCGTTAAAAGAAAAACTTAATGCTTAGGCCTGTATTTCCCAGAATGAAGTCACAGCTACCTACCTGTGAAAGAATGGTTTGGGTAGCCATCCATATGTAGAAAATGTGACTCAATCTCAGCAGTTGAGGGCCAGAAATAGGCATTTTCGAGAAGTATACAGATTATTCAAATTCATACTGAAGTTTGAAAACTACTATCCTCTCACATCCTCTCCTCTGCCTTACACTCCTGAAGATGGAAGTCATCCCCCTCGTTAAGTACGGTCCTGCCTCCTGAGCTCATCTGCATTCAGAATGCAGTGATTTCACAGCTTCTATAGATATGCGAATACAGTGAACTCCATTGTGTGGCCGCAAGGCCCCTCAGCTTTCCTTGCCACACCCTCCCCTTACTAACATCAACTGGACTTAGCCAGCTCTGTCTGCCCCTCTCCTCACTGCGTCTGGCTCTGGCCCAGCCCACATTTCAGACCTGGCTGTGTCTCAACCCCAAAACGTCTTTCCCTGTGTTTTTTGCTGAGCTAACTACTTTTATTCTTCATATCCCTTTCATGGAGAGACTTTCCTAACCACTCAATGCTAATTAGGCCTCACCTGATATTCTTCTAAGAGGACCTCCTGCTATCAAGGAACTTATCACAGTTCTTTATTATTATTGGGTTGGCCAAAAAGTCCGTATGATTTTTTATGTAAAATAAAAGACGTGTTTTTCATTTTCACCGATAACGTTATTGATTTGGGTATTTTGAGTATGTTGGCTATCTCCCATGTGGTAGAACATTGATTGTTCTCAGTTAGTGTCTCAATTTGATCACTACTAACTTCAATTGGTCTATCTGACCATTGAACATCACCTAGCGAGAAATCTCTAGCCAGCATGAAACTTCACAAAACACTTTTGACACATTGGATCAATCACAGCACCTTCTCCACACACTGCACAAATCTTTCATTGCATCTCAGTTGCATTTTTACCTTTCTTGAAATAATAAAGCTTAATATGCCAAAATTGTTGCTTATTTTTTCCATCTTCAATATTAAAATGGCCACACAAAAATTCACCAATTTTGATAATTTTTTAAACACACAGTGATATGACAGCTGTCACAATGCAATCTAACACAATTGTTTCAAATGAAGTTAAAGACAACTCAGCACTACTAGAGCCAACTTATGGGAAAAAATACAAATGAACTTTTCGGCCAGGCATACATTTGCATATATTTTGCTTGAGGGGTAGTTCTGCTACTCCACCCTGCATGAGTGGGACCACAGCGGTTTGCTTCAGCAGCGCGCACTGCATCCTGACTCTGTGCCTGCACCGATTAGGGTTCTACTTGAATACTTGAATGAATGAGCAAACAAGTGAGTAGTCATTGCCTTCATGCACATGAAGATAGGAATAAGACACTGCATACATTAAATAATTTGCAAAAGATGTAATGAATTAATGTGATCAATTATGTGTAAGTCATCAAATGCCTTAAGGATTCAGAAGAGGTCAGGACAAACGTAGCAGGTGAGCTAGAACCCTAGCTGGGCCCTAGATAGTAATTAAAATAAACAAAGAGGGGGAGGGAGGCAGGTCGCTTAGACAAAAGTTCAGAGGCCAGACTCACAGGCTGTCCAAGTTAAATTATCCCAAGATTTATTCCAGTTCAGCGCTTTCTGTCTATAGACAAAGGCAGTGAGGATTTTCAAAATTTTTTGATTGACTGCTGTCCCTCGAGGCATGGTCCACGGAAGAGCATCATTCTAAATTTCTCAGAGATTGCATTGATCTTCCCACCTCCAGCCCCCAGAAATACTAACCCCGCGGGATTCAAAGTATAAAGAGAGGTTAAAAGAGCACTGAAATGTGAGCGGAAATCCCAGCAGACGTTATGAAACTTGGCAGAAGTGATGCGAATGTCGAAACCAGCCGCAACCGACTCATCGGGGAATTAAATGCGAACACGAGGAGTCGACTCCTCTCATATGCAATCAGGACTCTGGGAGTCAGTCTCCCCTGAATTTGCCAAGCCCCAGAGTAGCCGCCTGACCTTTATTTCTGCTCATGCGGTTTGCTCTAACAAACGCAAACTGAAAAGAGTTTCTGAAGGGCATTCTCACCTAAATTCCTCGTCTACCAAATAGTCTGCACTTGGAGAGACGCAAACGCACAAAGACTGTTTTTCTCTTCTGTTTGCTGCCAAACATATTTTGAAGGTGCCCCCTTTGGATCTGGCACTGACGCCCCTTTCAGACATTAAGAGAAGCCTCTAGACCTGACACTGGGTGCCCTTTTCTAAGCTCTTACCATGTTGAAGTGAGTAATTTAGTTTTTCCCAACCCCTATAAACAACCAGAAATCTGGGGGGAAAAATGTGTGAAAGAACTACTTTCAAATGAAACAAACGAGGTGGCCTTCCGTCTCTCTGGTTTCCAGTCTGGAGGAACAGGAAGCAGCCCGTGGAGCCCATGGAGGGGACCCAAGCTCTGAGGAGGAAGCTTGAGTTAGAGAAGGACAAGCCACAGACCTTGTCTTGAGCACAGGGAGCAGTCACCCAATGCCTTTCAGATGACTTTGTGGACCATCACACAACCATGGCCATCCTTATCAGGTAGTATGTAGTGAACCTCAGGGGCTGGGTAATATTAATATTAAAGAGTGCAGAGAAAATAAGAAATGATTCTAAGAAAAATAATTCCAGCCCACAATCGTACACTTACTATACACCCAGAGGGGGGAAAAAACCTATTTAGGAAAAGTATGCAAGTCTGATTAATCAGATTCAGAGGGCAAGGACAAGCAGGTAAAAACGGCAAACTGTGGAGGGATTAATAATGTAAAGATTTTAAGAAAAATGTAGAGGCAATGAAGTAAAAGAAAAATTCCTGTGCAGAGAAAGTTCTAGAAATCCAGAATGCCTGATATATTTTAAATAAATATGGCTTTATTGATCTCAGATAAATAACATGTTATAGATTATATTTTTTCAAATTAATAAGGGGGTAAAAGCAGACAGGATGGAATCAAGCAGAGAATGAAAACAGGAAACTCCAGTCTTGGATGGTGGAAATCTAAATAAAATAAAAGTTGGTTAAGGGACACAGTTTGTTTTATTCAACTGGGACAAGAAAATGATGACCTTAACTTGTTAAACAATAACTTGTTTAACACTTCAGGTTCACCTTGCCCTAGAATCAGTTTTGAATCAACCCAGGCCTGGCATTGGTCTCCCTACATTTCTACCCCCTAAGAATTGGTGGGTTTAATAATATTCTTGAGGTACTCTAAGGTACTCACTTATAAAAACAAAGGATTCAATTATGTGTATTATATTTTGCTAAATTTCAGTGATTATTACATTTAGGAAGCCTTTTGGAAAGATTTCCAATAACCAGAATTGAACCCAAAGAAGATTCTGTTTAGCCCATCCCTGACCAGACAGGGAGGACACAGAAGGCAGTTCAGAGAGAAGTTTCTGAGGTCAGACTTGCTGGAAGCCTCAGTGTTCACATCTCTAAAATGGAGCTCATGACAGTACCAACCCCACACACTTGCTGTGTGATTTAAATTAATTTTTGCAACATTCCTATGCTGCAGGCACACGATTAGGTCAAGAAATATTGGCTGTTTTGTTACCACCAGTAGCTGTCATAACTTTGTGGTTGTGGTTAATGTGTATTAGTTTTCTATTGCTGCTATGACAAGTTACCATAAACTTGGTGACTTAAAAACAGCACCAACTTATTACCTTATGGTTCACCTTACCAAGTAGAAAGACAGATGTGAACAGGTGGGAAGTCTGATGAGCCCCCTGGACTAAAGTCCAGGTGCAGGCAGGGCTGCGTTTCTTTTTGGAGCTTCTGGGGGTGAAGCTATTGTCCTGCACCTAGAGACCAGTCACATTCTTTCACTCCCAGGCATCTTCCTAGGAAACCAAATGTATCTCCTGACTGTTCTCCCCTACATACATCTCCCTCTGACTCCCTTCTTCGGCCTCCCTCTTCCATTCCCAGAGACCCCCGTGATTGGGCCCACCACGGAAATTCAGGATAAGCTCTGCACCTCACACTACCTAAACTTCATCGCATCTGGGAAGCCGCTTTTGCCCATGGAAGCAGCAGCATACTCACAGGTTTAAAGGGTTAGGCTACGTACGTCTCTGGTCCTCTCTTCTGCCTACAATGAGGAGTTACTCGGTACGTGTTGCTCCTCTAGCTAGTTTGGATTTTATCGAAACAGAGAAGCAGTACATGTATCCAGGCCACTTTTGTTTCAAATATAGCAACAGTGGGTCATTCTAGGCCCTCCTTTCAAAATCTACTTTAGGACATTAGTTACTGTCACTGAACATCTACACAGTCTAAACTTAATTACAGTCCTATTTATATCTACTTATATTTTGTAACATGTGGATTTTTTTAAAGCAATGCATTCTGTCAATAATAAAAATTAAATCATAAATACCAAGGAAGATGTAGCAAGCAACTACTAGATATCTTTCCCATGCTTATAAACCTCAATAAAGATTCTGATTTTAGAAATATTAATTCATTAATTCCACTTAGCTGGATTTACAGAAAGAACAAACAAGAGAATTTCAAGGGCTTGCATTTTGATGGCAGCGTCCCTTTGATATGTAGAGGGAGAAATGTATTCTTATGCTTCCTGTTTTTCCGATGACTATGTTATCTTTCTAATCGTAGAAATTTATCTGTGAGATATAATAAAACTACCAAGTAGAAAAACTTACATGAGTTCATCATAGTCGTATATGTATATTTATGAGTTCATCAAATATACACATAAAATAACTATTCATTTCCTGTATATGTAAATATATATATTTATATATCTTCATCAAATATATATGTGTGTGTGTATACACACACGTAAAAGACCTATTCAAACTTGGTCAGGTACTTGTCCATTAAAAAGTATAATTTGTTCTGTAACCTGATTATACAAATATATTCTTCTAATTAGGGTAGACTGATGAAAAATCCAAGTGTTTAGAATGACTACTCAGGGAAAAAAAATGCTATTCAATTAATGCAACTCACAACAGCTTCTATAGCTCTTTGTCCTATTGATTGTTTCTTGATGTGAAAAATTACTCATGAATAACTCATATAAAAATAGCAGCATTCATAAATATCATAGCAGGACATATATAGTAAAAAACCTCAGCAATTTACTCAAAGGAAAGCTATTTTATTACTGCTCACTTCATGATAATTCTTGGTACTGGACTAAAACAAAGCAGAAAGGCACACTGTTTTTGCTCCTGACAAATGTTTATTTTTATGCTAAGATTCACCAAAAAAAAAAAAGGACGAGAATTTGAAATTATCCATAATTAAATAGTAATCTATAATCACTCACCATTAAGTAAAACATATGTTAATTAGACAGCCTAAACTAATTGCAGGCTGTCAAATGCATATGTGTAATAAAAATTTCTTATTTTCATAATTGTCTATAATTATATATTTCACAATAGACTAATGGACTTTCAGGAGCCATCATGTTCAGCAGCCCTCACGTTCATTAAACAACAAGATAAATGATTTAGGAAGAGCTGTTTTCTTTCCTTATGCTAACAAAAATTAGAGCCAGATAAAATCCGGGTCCAGGAAACCATAATCAATTTATATTAATAATCTGAACAAAAAAGAAAAATCAGAGGATTTCTTTGTCAAACTGATTTCTAACTTTTTAAGAAGTGTGTTGCTTAAAGGATTTAATTTTGGCACCAAGCACATCCTTATTGAAATCCCTCCAGTGGGTTTGTGGGTGGAAGTAATAAATAAAAGAAGTAATCGCTTTTCATAATTTTCCAAAAGACTATGGGAACTAATTCTTGTTACCTCTTCATTGCACATTTTGCTCCTAAACAGAATTAACGCAAGTGAGGAGGGAATGATGTGGAATAATAAAACAAAACCGTCAGCGCCCTTGTATTGTAAACCTCTTAGGCGTGGGTTTCTCTAGCCTTAGGTCAGGCTCTCACCCCCTCCAGGGCCCTGTCTGTACTGACTCCGCCCAGAGGCCTGAAGCACATCTGACTGAGCAGCTCAGTCAGTACAGGTAGCAGGACGTAGTCACAAAGGGCACAGAGGCCCGCCGCTGATTTGGCAGCTCCTGTGATTTGTAAAACCACAACAGCCGTGTGAACACTGTCAGTATCCTTGGCATTTTTGTCTTTTCACACCATATGAATAATAATAAAGGACAAGTCAGGAAGTGCACATATCATACATTTGCAGGATTTTATCTTTAGCCAGAATAGTAGAAGTCAGAGGCCA
Organism: Carollia perspicillata; assembly: GCA_004027735.1. Taxonomy (NCBI): domain Eukaryota; kingdom Metazoa; phylum Chordata; class Mammalia; order Chiroptera; family Phyllostomidae; genus Carollia; species Carollia perspicillata. The sequence continues at coordinate 7,984 of PVKM010013683.1, read as the reverse complement.
TAATTCCTGCCTCAACAATTAGTTAGCACTTAACAAGTTCCGGACCCAGGCAGGCCACCTTCACTTACAACACCTTCTTGCAGATTACTTCATGTAGGCTTCAGACCAGAAAAATCTAGGCTATTTTGCAAGTTAAACATACCAAACATTTCTATTTTACTAAGAAAAAGTTCAAATATTACCTAATCTTTTTGATTCTCTAATTATTCAAATAATCCCTCAATATCCTGACCTTTATTTTACGGAAGTAAACAGAGTCTGTGGTTTACCTTAAATTCTCTTACAATTATTTTTTGGTTAATATTTTTTATTGTTTTTAATTGCTGATTAGTAAAATTGACTTTTGAACCCTTTTTTCAAGTCATCCGGGGGCAACTGAATTGTCTTTGGTGTCCCACCACCACAGAACAGAGTGCCTTCCCAGTAAGAGTCAGGTCCCGAAAACACACGCATAAAAATAGCTCACAGTACCTTATAGGACCGAGAAATCAGGCCGGATCCTCGTTGGTGGGTCTGAGAATCACAGTCAGGCTGTAGCAAGGATGTCCAACTGCAGGGGTGGATCAGCTGTCTCCGTGGCTCCCCCTGCAGGGCAGGGGTGTTCATTAGAACAGGGTGCTTGCAAGTCCGCCAGGACTCAACAGGCTGGCTGTCGTCCCAGGCCGACCAGACAGACTCCTTTGTAGTTCATCCCCATCGGCAGGAGCAGCTGATGGTTTGCTCTCTGGAGCAGAGGTGCAAAGGGACAGGACAGCCCAGCCTGTCAAAAAGGCGCTGCACTTGACCTCCTCTCATCCTGATGTCTTTGGGAGGACAGCTCAGCCCAAATTTACAAAAGAAGGAACGCACTACCAGCGTTCCTTCATCAATAAATGACAGCGGCAGGCCTGGCTTGTAACTAATTGCCTGTTTCCAGAGCAACATTTAAAATGTAAATGCAAATCACCCCCCTACTGTCAACTGGTGGGCAGCCACCTTTGCTTTTGAATAAATAAAGGCACATGATTTAGAAGGGACAAAATGCCACTGCTATTATGAAAGTATAAAAATGTACATCACTTAAGTGATGACTATAAAAGAGATGATGGAACTGAGTAGTTTCCATACAAATAAGGCCTGGAGACCTGTGACCTTGTAACAGCAGTACGACTACCTTTTCCTTGTGAGGGAAATAGAAAATCAGCCAGAAGGGACCAGTGGGGAAGCAAGAACATGATGAGCCTGGTTCCTCCACATGAACAGAAAGAGCATCGTGAACATCATCATGTAGTCCCATCAGAAAGCAAACAAATGCTTAAGCACCACTTCTCTGTCCAATACTCTCAATGGTCATCAACACATCACTATCTCCCACACGTACCCATTCATTTGGCAATATGTTACTTCATTACATTGTTCATATACAAGGGTCCCCCACCTCCATCCCCAGAGAACATCGGCCAAAGGCTTCACAGGCCCCCGAGGGGCCTCCTCCCCGTGATGCTCCATGAGGGATCTCTCCTTTCCGGTAACACCATTGCTCTGCATCTTCAAGGAGATTCTGTGGGCTCACTTGCCTTCTCTTATTCCCCGCAGAGTGTCTACCACCCCTGGATGGAATGTGAATGAATCCCAAGCCAGCTGTTGTAACACCTTCCATTCTGAAAAGCAGAACAATACCCAGAAACCTCAGAGGAGCGGCCATGTTTGAATTCAAGCCTCACTCCCTCCTAGCTGCATAACCCGTCATTTAACTACTCGCTACTCCGGTTTAGTTATTATAGGCAAAGCATTAATTTGTTCTACAGCATTTATTGAACACCTACTGTGTACTGCATGAGCTTCCTCTTCAATGAGGATGACATAGATGGGTGACACACATGACGACTCCTGTCCTCAGGCGGTTATGAGGAACTACCTCTCACCACCACAGCTGTTTTCCTATAGGCTTTGCAAGATTTTTCATCTTAAAAAAATCCTGTCTGAAAATGCCAATGTCCTCGATGAAAAGTGCAGTTGAACATGTGTCAACCCAAAGCCTAATTGGCAGGGAGTCCAGCCAAGCTCAATCAGCAACCAAACACACAATAACGAGACACTTGGTCAGGTGTTTTTGAGTTGGAGCAGTGGGCTGGCAAGCTGGCTCGAAAAAAATGTTTTGATGTGTAGGATTTGCTGATTTCTGTGGTGTAAATACTCTCTTTGTGGCTATTTTTAAGCTACTAACACCAGCTTCTAAAACTCTTGAGTTTCGAACAATCAGCTGAACAGCAGGGACAGGCTGGCCCCAGCAGGCCCCTGGGCTGAGGACCGCGGGCGGAAGGATAAGAGGCGGACAGACAAAAGGCGAGCAGTCGGCAGGGGAAGGCCAGGGCACCGGCCGCGCGGAAACACGCTCAGGGCAGGTTCTGGTCTTCTCCATATGTTTGCACCCCACAGGCTGATGGGTCTTTCTACTCACTAATAATAGCACCCAGTGTTATTAAAATGATGGGAGCTATCAGCTAAACTTAGCCTTCACAAGAGCAATAATCAACCCCGTTAAGAAAGCCTTTCATGTGGTTTTAAAAAATTTTTCATCCAATTTCAAGAAGGTAATTATCCTGATATATTCAGTACTAGTGAGAGTATGTTTGATGTATTTGGACTAATGTGGTCGCCATATTCATAAGCTAATAGACACAAACATATGAACACATAAATAATATCAATTAGCATTTACTATGTTCCAGAAACTGTCATAAGAATGAATATAATTTCTGTGACAGCAACGAACGTTGGTTTTTTTTCACTGATATTTCATAACCACCTAGACAATTGTGTGGTACAAGGGAGGTGCTTTATAAATATTGGTAAAATAAATTAATGCTTTATATGCAATAAGTAAATGGAGGCACCAAGGTTAAATAACTGTCTGAAGTCATGCAGCTAGTAAGGAGTGGAGCGAGAATTCAAACATGGGCGGTCTTTTAAGGGGTCCTTAGCAAAGCTAAGAAATGATCGGAGGAAGAGAAACAAGTAGATTTCGGGAAATTAGATGGTGCACAGAATGGTCAGCAGACCTGGGGCTAATCAGCCTGGAAGAAACAAAACTCAAGTAAGAACTGTTCTGACCTAGTAAAATACCAGCTTTGTTTTGTTTGTTTGTTTTTTGTAGAATATTGCCAAGTACCTTGGGTTAAAAGAATAAGAGACATACAAATGAATCTAAAGTGATAGGTCCCCAGTAAGGCGGAGTTTCAGTTCAAAATCAGAGTAAGTTTCTGGGGATCACAGCTACCCAACGACACAGAACAGACAGGAAACAGGGGACCCTTCTCTTCCTGCTCTGTTCACAGACAGTGGTCAAGCAGACGGTGAAGAAGCCCTCTCTGAGGGCCTGGGAAGTTAGCAGGGTTGCTAGGATTTTCCCAGTACAAACAGTCCTGGTTTTAACCAGGAACGGGAATTCAACAAATACATTCTAGTGTCTCTTTACCCTCTCACCCACCACCAAATCACAAGTTGGCTTAAATATTTGAGAACATTTAGATATTTTTGCCTGGCTCAAAGCTGTCCTGTTTTTAAAATCAAAATGGAAGACAGACAAAACAAGATACAGGCGAGAAACCCAAGGGAACAATGTTTACACATCAGCCCCATCTCCAAAGTCTCTAAAACATGCTTTTTCTGTAGCATCTAAACTTTTAACCTAGGGAGTGTTTCAGGAAGCACATCAGTTCAATAAGAAATATTCTAATCAGTCGTTTATTCATTATGTCTCTAAGGTATGGAAATTAGGAAAAGTTTTCTTACAAAGATCAAGGAGGAATAGCTCGTGGCAGCGGGTCACTGCATACATATGAATTTCTTATTTCTCTGTGGATTCTTCCAGAAGAATGGCTTCAGTGCTAAGTTCTAAAGTAGGGACTGTACATGAAATTACTGGAAGCGATTCGTTATCCTCTCCCGCTTTAGTCTGAGGAGCTTGCCAGGTGGGAAACAATAGAAACATTATTTAGACACACCTGCGACACTTCAGGTAGTCAGAACTTACACCGGTGATGGGCTGTGCTTTTGGTACCGTTGGGACCAGGACATATGCACCTCAATGCAAATTCGAAACAGGTCCCTGTTGTGCCGATCAACGAAAAACCACAGCTTTTCCCGTGTCTGCCTTTCCCTCTCCTCTTCACAAGCTCCTGACCCAGCAGACCCAGCTTGAGGGAAAATCTGAAGCCTCAGCCAGACCCCATTATGAGGGCATGATCTGAGCAAGTATTGGTGCAAGCCTGGGTAGACTGTTACCCACAGACTGGTTCTGACTTTGCAGAGTACTCTCTTTGAAATAAACATTTAAAGAAAAACAGTCCAGTCCAATTCATTAACTATTCAACCCTCACTACCACTACCACTACCTCCTCTGGCAGCAAACGAATGAAAACAACCTAGAAGCAGTGAATCTCCAATAATTTTGCACATTATATTCTCAAACCTAGCATTTCTCGCAGTTGGTTAAAAATCCAAAATGGGCCACATGCAAAGACCTCTCGCTCAGGACTAAGCCTAGTGTTAGCTTTCGATCCCTGGAGCTGGCTTGCTCTATTGGAGCTGGGTGTTCCACACTTCCCTTCGCCTTTACTGCTGATTTGTTATTCTTTCAAACCTCAGTTTTGGCCTAAATATTGTTTTGACCCCACGTTCCAGACCTTCATCTCCCTTCACATTCCTGATAATGAAGCAATCATTTAATCTTCCAACTATTATTCATTTAGCACCTACCATATACTTGGTACCGGATTAATTGTCAGGACTACAGAAATGATTAGGAGACTCTGCTTACCCTGTCCCTTGCCCTTACCCTATATATAAACACATTAAAATATAGTCCCGGAAGTGCAAAGGCGAAGTAATCAATCATTCAGATGAGAGAACTGGGGCTGCGAGGGAACTAGGTCACCCGTCCCGGTAACAGAACTGAGTCCAGGACCCAGACCTCCTGACCTAGTCTTTGCTGTAATTATTATTTTAAGGCAATAATTTTTAAGTCATTGTCATTTGATTCATCTGTTAACTAAATGATTATTTTATGTATTCAGACAGGATACTTATAAAGAGAAATATATGAGTTATTGTGGTAAGAAAAATGTGAGATGAAGATCTGGCTAGTTAACTCAAAATTTACAAATTAAGTGAAGAAAGGGAGAGAGAGAGAGGACTATACTGTGCTTTGACATGTATGGATCAGATTAAATTCCATAAATTTCCTGTATTGCTGCCTACGTTTTCTGACATTCACAGCACACTATTTGCAAGGGTTTCTAATGGACAGATATGAAAGGTCATGTTGAAATCTAAATTTGCACATATATGACATTTCTTATTTTGACATTGTTAAAGTGCATTCTTTTTATGTATCATGGAGATATGGGAACATTTTGTACATTTTATGTTTTTTAAAAACAGCTCTGTTTCAAAGTAATGAAATGGGTCAAGATATTTCTCCATAGTTTAGTTCTTATAAAGAACACACTAGTTCGAACTTCTGTTTCAGTTAATCACCTTTACCTAATTATCTGGTCAACCAAACCAGAACGGGGAAGGTTATGAGAGAGCCTCTCTCCCTACACATCTCCAGACCCCATTAATCAATCACTAAATTAAGTGGAACCTCCTTTTGAAACCACTTCCTCCTCTTCAATTACCACAACATTTATATAATTTGCACCTAGACTATGGCAATTAACTTCTGATGTACCTTTCTACCTCTGGCCTTGACCCATTCCAATTCCTTCACTCTATTGCTATAAGAGCGATTTTTATATAAACCAAGTCTCCAGGGCTTAAGACTTTTTATTGGTTTCAATTTCCTACAGAAAACAGTTAGCCCTCATGTATATGTTCCTCCTGATTTTACCTCTGCCTGCATTTCCAACTTAATCTCTCCCTTTGCCTCTTTGAAATCTTAACTTCCAGCCATACAAACCCCTTGAATTTCTTCTAAATGCTTCTTCTTTCAGAACATAGGCTTTCTCACATCCTGTTCTGTTTGCTCAGAACAACCTTCCCTTTGCTCGCTCAACAAAAATCCACTGCTCCTCAGTCTTACTGTAATTTATACCATTATTAAAGGATCTTTCAAATAAACACTGCTTTTTTGTTGTCATATATTTTCCCTGCCAGCCTATTAGATCTTGAAAAACTGCGTTTTGTTCGTCTTTGCATCCCTACATTTTAGTATAACGCCTGACACAGAGCACCCAAAAAACGGTGGTTGAATTCAACACTGTGCTACAGAGTGCTTCTAAGAATGGCCGGACTGTGTCAGAGACAGGATAGAGCGACAGAACTAGGCTGCTCTGGATTGTCTGTTGACAACTTGACACAAACGTCACTATTTCCAGCTAAGTCTGGGAAATGTTTCTCGGAATCCTCTTCCCGGCATGATTTGAAGTGGGAGTTGGCCAATGAGAGGCCTTCCACAGGCCTTGGAAGGCACAGGGAAGCCTTTATTCTCTAGAGGTCAAGGGACTTGAACAAGAATCAAACTTCTGTCACTGCAGCGCTTCCTCGGAGCGCCCTGTGGGCTCCCACTGGAGGTTCCATGTGCATAACTTCATGAGCATCGGCGAAGTTTTTCACTCAGGCCAGGGCTTCAGAGTGAGGTTTCTCTGGTCCTCTAGCCTTCCTGACCAGTCTCTACCCAGCTACACAGCGAGTGTGTACAAACCCCCATCACCATGTTACACCACTGATTCCCGTCATGCTTGCAGTGGCTCGGTTTTCCTGAGCAAACCCAGACTGACAGAGTTGGGTACTAAAAGTGGATGCAGGGAAACAGAAAAGTGAAAATAGGAACCTGGACTTGGTTCTGTAGAGTAATTAGATTTGAAAGAGCTAATAACCTCATTGGCAGTGGTAAATAGCCTGTAGAGTATGATACATAATTGTAACTTAGTTTCTTAAATTACTACCTGGAGTCAGCTACCTGTAGCTTTGGGTGACCTACTTAAACAAACCGTTGTCATGATGATAAGGAATATAAGGCCTACGGTACAGGGAGGTGGTTTGGCTATTTTAACAGCACTGAACAAACAAACAAACAAACCAGAAACATCTGTGACTTTCTTGAAAAATTACCGATTGTTTTTAGTTGCAGGTTTGAATATTTTGAGAAACCCAAAAACAGGATGCTGTGATTGACAGAATTAAGATGTAAATCAAATGCACAACTTCTCAGGGTCTCTTACAGCATATCTATGATATTGATTGGGAAGAAGTCAAAGTCCAAAAATGGCTTTAGAGGTATTTGGATAGACCACAACGAAGCTGAGGACCTCGACCCCCCAGATTCCACTGAGTAGGGAGCTCCCCTGACTAGATTCACCTTCTCTTACTAAATAACCTGTGGCTCGTGGGGAAAAGCTGATTCTCATAAAGACCTGCTCTGTTACCTGTCATTGAGTCTGAATCTTTAATTGGACTCGAACCTTAAAAAAATACTAAGTCTGACTCTGGAGGCCATATTATACACACAAAAAAAGCTGAAATATTTTGACGATCTGAATTTTCTTTTGACAATTGAATTTCCATGGCAACGGGGAGGATGGCTTCTCAACACGTTAGCACAGGAAGGGAAGAACACACTGCGGGGTCTGCGTGACTCGCTCATGCATGGTGGTAGATGTGCTCCCTTGAACGGGTGGATATAGCTGCAACAGCTTGTTTCATTGGTTGACCACGATAGGGTCTCTGTGGCGGCCGAAATGAACTGCAGAAAGCAGGCTTATAGAAACAAGGATGGCTTTTGGTGTCCCACGACTCACGCTCATACCCTTCTCCAGGTTCTTCACAGCTGCATTGACAAGGGGAAAACAAGCAACCCTGCAAGGCTCTTTAATGCTATTGTTTACCCGTCAGGCATGACGGGGGAGAAGTTCTGAGTGGAACAGGCTCCAAGAAAACAACAGGGATATTGGGACACTGAAGGGGCAGGAGCCCTGTGCTGCCTTTCATTGCTACTGGG
>PVKM010013682.1:0-29955 GCA_004027735.1 Carollia perspicillata | reverse complement strand
ATAAAGGTTATGGACCTCGTGATGGGGAGATTACCTTGGATTATTAGGATGGGCTCATCTAATTACATGAACCCTTAAAAGAAGGACGTTTCCCCCACTGCAGTCAGAGAAGATGCAGGAGATTCTAAGTGCAAGAGAGACTTGATTTACCTTTGCTGGTGTTGAAGATGAAGGAAGGGAATCATGAGCTAAGACATGTGGTTGGCCTACAGAAGATGAGGGTAGCCCTTAGCTGACAGCCAGCATGGATGCAGAGACGTCAGTCCTATAGTATCAGGGAACTGAATTCTGCCAACAATGTGCGTGAGCAAGGAAATAGATTCTCCCCTAGAGGGTCCAGTAAAGGAACCCGGCCCTGCCAGAACCTTGTTAACACAGCCCTTCCCACACCTTAATGTGAACCTGGAGGGAGGCCCAGGCGACCTTTTGGCCTACAGAACTGTGAGATAATGAATGTGTTGTTGTGAGCTGCTAAGTTTGTGGTCATTTGTTGTCACGGGAAGAGAAAATGAGCACACCCGCCTAGTAGAGTGTTATGTCTTGAGTGGATAAAGCACTGGGTTGAAGTACCAGATGGCGTGGAGAAGGTAGGAGAGGCTTAAATAATAGAGCATAGCTTTGGAGTGGCTTGGTAAGCAAGAGACAGAGGGGTCAGCTGAGTGCTGGGCTGGAGAAGACTTGGAACATGACTAGGAGGTAGAGCAGTTATTTATTGTGTACAACAAATAACCCCCAAACTCAGAGGCTGAAAACAACAATAATTTTCTGTGAGTTAGCACTTTGGAGTGTCTCAGATCTTCAGTTCTTCTGCTAAGCTTAGTGAGGGGTGGTTCTCTCATGCATTTGAGATCAGCTCAGCTGCCCATCAACTAGGCAGCTGCGTCTAGGGTTCAGCTTGTCAGTCAGTTGGGGTGGTTAGATGGCTAGCCATGTGTTTTTACCATGCAGACTAGCCCAGACTTGTTCACAGGGCTGCTGGCAAGGGTCTCAAGAGCAGCAAGAGATACTTTTCAAGCCTCTGCTTGTGTCATATTGGCTGCTGCTCCATCGTCCAAAACAAGTCACATATTTGGCCCAGTGTTTTAGTTTGCTAGGGTTGCCATCACAAAATTTCACAGACTGAGTGGATTAAGCAACAGAAATTTATTTTTCACAGTCTGGAACCTGGAAATTCAAGATCAAGGTGTTGGCAGGTTTGGTTTCTTCTGGGGCCTCTCTCTTTGGCTTGCAGGTGGTCTCCCTGTTGGGGCTCTTCACATGGTCTTTTCTCTGTTCACACACCCTGGTGTCTCTTCCCCTCCTTTTAAGGGCACCAGTCATATCGGATCACAGCTCCACCAGAATGGTCTTATTTTACTGTGAGACCTTATCTCTAAATGTGGTTACATTTTGAGGTCCTGGAGTTGGGACTTCAACATATGAATTTTGGAGGGACTGAATTCAGCCTCTAATAGTCAATGTGGAAGGAAACTACCCATGGGCATGGACAATGAAAGGCATGAACAAATAGGAGGGGAACATTACTTGAATAATCTACTCCAGAGTGTTATCGAAAATGAGGAAAAAAACCCCAAATTCCCAGTAATTCCCACAGTTGACTTTGTTGAAGATATAGTATCTTAGAGAAGGACTCTGCACACTATGGCCATGGGCCAAATCTGGGCCCTAACCTATTTTTGTAAATAAAGATTTATTGGAAGGCAGCCACCCCATTTATTTGTGTATTGCTTGTGTCTGGCTCCTTGCTACTAGGGCAGAGTTAAGTAGTGTGACAGAGCCTGTATGGCTTGTAAACTTTTAGCCTACTTACTGTCTGGACTTTTATATACAATGTTTGCTGCCCCCAATGTTAGAGAATTATAAGAAAGTCATGAGTCAGGTTCAGAAAAGGTAAGACACCAGATGATCAGCAGTAGGAAACATACTGTCCTGGGCAGGAAGGAAGGTGGCAGGCATGATTTTCCTTGGTTACTTCAGGTAACAAAGAACCGGATGAACAAGAGCTCTGGAACTGTTACAAGGATTAGTCCTTGTGTGCAGTTTAGGCAGTTCACTGAAACACTCCCTTCCAGAGCTGTTTCCCATGGCCGGGGCCACCCACCCAGCTGTTGCCCACACAGCTTGCCCTCTCAAGTAATACCCAGAGACGTGCAGTCGTCGTGCGCAGAGAACAAAGCGAGAGTCCCAGCCCTGATAGGGATTTCCCCTCCTATGATATTTCATGCTAAGCCTCATTCACACCCAGTACGAAGACAGCACTGCTTTTAAAACCCATTTCACATTTTAAAACCAATTCTGCTAAGCATGACTTCAGCTGTCACTTCTTGTTATTTTGGGAGAAGCTGGATGCTCACAGATTTGAAACATCCCATCCATTTGTTCAATGGGCTTCTGATCACTATCCCTGCCCACTGGGTATGAAGTCGACACCGATTATGCAGGTGACTGCCTTAACGATAGAGTGTTTTAGAGCAGTCTGCAATGCCTTGTTGTTCCTGCCACGTCTGCACGTGTGGCATTTTGAAACTGGTGGTGCGATTTCACCGTTTGTGCAAGTGAAGAGTTCGGGAAGAATTTGGGAATGAATGAAAGTTGATGGCAGGCTCAGGGCTGTCTGCACGGCAGACGTGGTCTGCAACCCCACTGGAATCGAGAGAAGCAGGCTCTTCAAACCCCTGCTACATAAGCCTTGTTATCGCTGAAACAGACCACTTGAGATGGAAGTACAGACAGATTTGCTGCTGATGACAGCTCACCAGGACCCAGCTCTCCATTCAGGGACATTGATATGCATATTCACTCTACTGGAAAAAAAAATCATCTCCTCTTCTACCCTGGGACACTGCTTCTGTAGGCTCGGAATCTGCTATTTTATACCCACCTGCTGGTACAATATAAGCAGCCTCAATAGGCATCAAGCTATGAAAAGCTCTGAGGAGCACTATTGCAGCACGAATTGCTTCCTTGCTCTGTACTGCTTGGTGATTGTAAGATGGATTGCCAGATTAGCACAGGCACACAGTGTTTGCGTAAGGAACAGGAAGGGTGATTTTTTTCCCTCCTTCTTCTACCAGCTATTTCTTACCAGTCCCTTTGCTTCCTGTTAAAGTGAGGTATTTGTTAATGTCATTTCTTAGTGGAACTTCAAAGGGCAGAATTACTGACTCAACCCCCAAGTGAAACTACTGTTTCTTCCTGCCCTCCTGCTACCAGATAAGAGCCTCTGATGCTGCTAGTCATAGAGGCCAGTGGCCTAGGCAACATCTGGTTGGCTCGCAGAAGCTTTCAGCACAGCAGTTTGCTCTTTGATGTTTTATATCATGAACTAGCTAAGTACACACAGCCACCACTCTTGAATGCAGAAAGTTGTTTCCCACATGCAAACACAAGTTAACAAAACAGGTAGAATACGGACGGCCTGGAGGCTTGGAGCCTGCCTCATTCTTGCAGCCAGTGTGGGTAATCTATTTTAACATCTTGTCTTCAAGACACTGACCTTGCTTTGATTCAGACATTGTAGAAAAGGATTCATTTCTTCTCCATTTCAAAGCTGTTGATCTGGTTTAGAAAATAGCTGCTTTAAACAGAAGCCTTTACACTTGTCTGGGTGTATTCCGTTCCAATTTTTGTTTTGGCCACAAGTCAAAGATAACAGCTGTGTGCTTGTGGGTTCACTGAACTCTGTGTGCTTGTTGGCTGCATCACCAACCAGAGGGAATAACCAATAATTAGAACATTTTAGGTCATCTTGGGAAGAACAGAGTTTTCTCATGTTTGGAAAGGTGATGCGACCCCCCTCTGATTTTCTCAAATGTGGATCAGTCAGTCACTGCACAGGGATCTGGATATACAAGCCTCGACTCCCGGCTACTGTGTCCTCTCTCTTCCAAAATACCACAGATGAATAGAGGCTTAAAACTACATTTAATGTTATTCAGTTTAACTCTAGCTCCGCAACAGGCCTGAGCCCTGATAACAAGCAAACGAATTGTGTATTCCTAGCACATCAGCATTTCTGATCATAGTGATTTGTAACTCAGACCTCGAAAGCTGTGGGGTTTCCTCCTAGTTGAATCAATACAAGTTTACATAAATATATGTTTCTGTTTTCCTTTTGTTCTTGCTTCAGCACTTACACTTACTTGCTGGCAACAGCAGAGTGTGGGAAGGTGGGGGAAAAGAGAAATGGAGCAGAAAAAGAGATGATTCCAAAGAAATTATTTGGGTGGGTTCTAATTTCTTTGCTGATTATGACCTTTTTGTTTGTTTTGTTTATGAGGGATAATGTGTTAGAATTTTCATTTGAAAAGATAAAATTTATCTTATGTATTTTAAAAATATAACCATTCATACATTACATTTTACTATGAACTAAAGCCATTCCCATAAAGTGTAATGAATATACCCACTTATATGTTACATTTGATTATAAACTGTAGTCATTCTTACCTGGACTGCTCATGTATCAGGGTATTTGAGGTACTAGAGCTTTTCATATCGGTGATAAACATCCTAAAGCATTAATCCAACACTGAAGTAGATGCTAGTTTGCAACTGATGCAAGGAGCCAAGTGAGTATTCCCTCTGTATTCACATCTCCCTCAATCGAAGACACACAGTTGGCAAGAGATATAGTGATTACTTTTTGTATGATTTTTATGCACTGAATGGGGGAAACTTTTGCTTTCACTTGAATAAGCACAAGCATGGGGCAAGCACCACCTTTTTAAAGATTCATCTGTAGGGCAGTCCCTATTAATAAGCAATAATCCGTCACTGATATCCTATTTCATTTTCCTAGGGAATGTGCTCTGGGTACACCAAGGGCAGTGGCTTTCTCTGATGTGCTCTTGGTGACACACACTGTGCCCAACTGAGGTCACAGGTGAGGTCTCAAACTTAGACGCCCTCCTGCTCAACAGACTCTGGGCCCCATGGCTACACCAGTGTAGGGTGGGGGTGGCAACGCATCACCCACTTTTCCTTATTGACTAGTAACAGCTCTGGATGTGTTTGGGCTTCTTGGTGTCCGTGTGAATCCCAAGCCCTCCACTTTAATCATCCCTGACTTCCCTAGCCTGAAATTCTGCCTCAGTAAGAAAGTAAACGAGTGATTGTTATTATCAGTTAATACAGATACATTTTCTATGTCTGGGTTAATTTAGGTGAAGTCCAACTACATACAGAGATTTGTGTGAAATATCCGTGTATGCCCATTTAGCTCCTGAAGAATTCCTTCAATGACATTTCACACCAAAAGGGAAAAATCAGAACTAATTTGAAGGCTATGTGCATACATCATATTCATTCTATTAACCAGCATGTGATAACTGAGAAAGACTTTTGAAGTGTGACCTAGATCAGGACTGATATTACTGGGTGGTAACAAGGAATCCTGCCTAAAGAGTCATGATAGGAAGACATTCATGGCATATCCAGATCCCTGAAGGTATATATATAAGATCTGTCCAGAAAAAGTCCAGCCATTGTTCGTATAAAAAGAATGGTTTGTGTGACATTGATGTAACCTGGTAGCCAAAGAGAGTGGACAGGAGTGTGCATGCCTGAACAATGATGACTTCACTGTACTAGTCAGTGGGGGCAGTAGATACTATTGAGTGAGCATGTGTACTGTGTGGCCATTACATTAAAAATGACTGAGGGAGTAGAGCAACAAATCTGTATGAAATTTTGCATTAAGCTTGAACATTCCCCCATAGAAACTATTTGGATGATTCAGGAGACAGCTATGGGCAGCTGGTGATTGGTAGCTTCATCTTGACAACACACCAGCTCATGAATCTTGTTTTGTACAGAGCTTTTTGGAGAAACATCAAATCATCCAGGAGAATCAGCCCCTCTACAGCCCAGAATTGGCACCTTGCAACTTCTGGCTTTTCCCAAAACTAAAGTCACTTTGAAAGGGAAGAGATTTCAGACTAACAATGAGATTCAGGAAAATATGATGGTGCAGCTGAAAGTGATTGGGAGAACTGTGTGAGGTCCCAAGGTGCCTACTTTGAAGGGGACTGAGGTGTCATTGTTCTATGCACAATGTTTCCTGCATCTTTTATCTCTATTTTTCATATTACATGGCTGGATACCTTCTGGACAGACTTCATATATATGTGTATATGCAGAGCACAGTGCCTATCACCAAGGAGTTTGACTGTATTTTTGTCCCTGAGGACTGTTTCCTAAACTGGTCCTGAGAACAAAGGGTTCTGAATAAGCCAGGACTGTTTAAAGCTCTCTTCAAAGATGGAATGTGTGAGTTCAACCAGAGGAGACTGAGAGACACTTATCTTCCTGAACAAGCTGCAAATATGCTGCCACACTTCTGGGTCACATTTCCTGTCTGCTTGGAGCATCCCTCTAGGACTGAAGGAACAACAGGAGGTGGTAGGGAGAATTCATCGAATCCCCGAGATGGCTGTGCTTGCAAAATTATTTCTGTGTGAAGATTTAGAATCTGGGGAAAGACAGGAAAGTGTGCAGCAGGGATATTTTTTCCTCCTCAGCATTTCCAGCAATGGACTGATTAGTGTGAGAAATTAGCTGTCCTGTGGGGAGTTAGGTGTAGCATCATAAACGGAACTTCAAGTAAGCCTTTGTTTCTAGTGTATTTGTTTTTAAACTGTGGGCCCTCTCTGGTAATTCCCCTCATTAGCTTCATCCTGTTGCCACGTAGGGGTGGGGGAAGTGGGTAGCAAGCAAATTGCAGGTCTCTCTCCACTAATATGTTTAATCTGATTAATTTGTATGCTAGTACTTTTCCTCTTTTATTCCTCAAAGTGCCTTTATCTCCTCTACCTCTGCAAAACCACATAGGTGCTCATTTAACAATGAAAATGGATTTCCAGAATGCCTCTTCATGTAGTGTGAGCTAAAATGAATTTAATTCTAGAGCAGAGCACATTTCTTCCTAATGCACAGTAATAAGTTATGATTTAGTTTTCTAGGGACCAAAAGAGAAAACCAGAGGCTTTTTTATTAAATACACACCAATTTTCTTCCATATCTGGTTACATATCTTTAAAGACCATTACTATTATTATCCTTATTTTATTTCTATATTAAAGTCATTCTTTCAGACCTATCCACATTATGAAAATCAAGCATTTGGAGAAAAATAATCAACAGATATGGTATAAGCAGCAGTGTCTTAATGATAGAACCAATTCTGTGCTTCTTATTAGGTTTTTGCCTTAAATCATTAGTTCCTTCACAGCTTTAGTAAGTGCTGTCTTTAGCTTAAGGAAAGAAGAAAGGAAGTAAATGCATACTTTAAAATGACCTACTATGTGTCAGGCACTGTGGGGGCTGCTTTTTATTTGTTATCTCATTTAATGTTCATAACAATCCTCTGAGGTGAATGGTGTTTCTATTTCACTGATATGGGAGCTGAGCAAAATTGAAGTAAGTGAGGGCAGACAGAAGAAAGGGAAACTGGGGTTTCTGTGTTAATTAGTTGGATTCTGACATTGATAGGCTCCCTGATCTTGGAGTTTTGTAGCACGGTCAGGAGTTCCCACTGGGAGACCAAAAATGTGCTGTGGGATCCTTTTGGAATGAGTCATTTCTGAGCCCCAACAGGAGGATCTGCTGGTGCGCGCACTGGCGTGGGCTCAGACCACACGAGAGGCTTCTGCTTTGGGCCTGTGATGAAATAGCTCCAGCCAACTCCAGAGCCCTCGAACATTGTAACAATAGATAATAAGGACCGACATTTACTAAGCATATACAATGGGCCAGACACTGCTCCAAGGGATGAACGGGCATCAGTTCATTGAATCCTCAGATCCCTGAAAAGTAGTTACCAATATTTTTTCTCTTTTACAGAAGAGAACCATGAGGTACTGGTTGAGTAGCATGAGGTGAAATCACTGGTCAAATGTCACAAAACATCAGTGAATGTTTTGTGGAGTTGGGGTGAGTGGTGGAATTGGGGTTTGATCTGAGGCAGGCTGGGGTCAGAGTCACCGCTCTTCACCATGTTTGTGCCACCTCTCTTTTCGTGCAGGCCCTTCGGGGTTGCCCTTTGAGAAGCTGACTTTTTGGGATGAGACTCACATCTCTCTTACGCACCTCCTCCTTCCCAGTCACTTCCTTATGACATGCTGTCATTCTGAAGAAATCCCTTCTTCTTTCTTAGAGAGATTTCAACTCTCCTGAAAACCTGCTTTCCTTTTGTTCTTGCACAGGGGTGGCCCATCCGTGGGTGCAGCATCCTTGGACCCACTTTTTTTTAGCAATGGTACACTTGTTTCCCTTTCTCAGAGGGCAAGGAGGTCTCAGTCCTCAACTTTTTTTAGGAGATGAGTAAAAATGTTTCCCTTCCATCCTCTTAATGCAAGAAAAAGAAAGAGGGGAAAAAAGCAGTTGAATTTAGACATGTCACTATATCTCTGCCAGAGATAATCAGATAGTGGTTCACAGAAGCCAAAGCCTAGGCTCTGGTGTCCGCCTGGGTTTACATCTGCCCTCCTCTGTGTAACTTGCTGGGTACATAGAAAACCACTTGTAATCCTCGGCCTGTCAGCTATCAAGCAGGTTTAATTTCTATCTCATTGCGTGATTGTGAGAATCAAAGGTGACGAGGTATATAAAGTGGTTATCACAGTGCTTGGCAATGGTAAGCTTTCAATAGAAAATATTTTCATTAATTATGATTATTAAAGCCTGGGTGACTGGAAACCTGGATTTTGACTTTACAAATGCCTTGAGGACACTCACTGTGACTTGGAGTATCTTAAATCAGTGTGGGACTGGCCATGCTCTGACAGCCCCTGTCTTAGCAAACACTTAGGTACATGGAAAACACTGGGTAGGGAGCTAGTAATGGGGTACAGGCTGAGGGGTGCGGGCAAAATAGGAGAAAACCCCCATAGCCCAAGGGTTGGGGGATGGGCAGAATGAAGATAACTTGCACATCTGTATCAACTTGGTAGCTAGGTTAATAGCCATGCTACTGCCTCGGGACAAGGTGGGTGTGACTTTCAGGATATATCCTGACTCGTGATGTAGGAGGGAGGGCATCCCCCTAGATCACTGAGTCACTCTTACCCTGACTGAAGATGGCAGCTGAATAAATGTAAACTATACAGAAAACTGGCAAATGTAGCTCGTTATGGGAGGACCTAGGAATGAGGTCACATAGGAGGCTCTGGGTCAGGATTTAAACTAAGGGTGGGCAGCTATAAAGGGGTTCAACCATAAGGAGAAGACCCATATTGCTAGTAGTGAAGAGGAAGTGTCATGTCGCCAGCAGAGAGGTAGAGCAGAGAGGTGGTTTGGAAAGGGCATAGTAAGTGGGGACCCATAAGAAGGAGAGCAATAATGTAGCAGCCGTAAGAAGGGAGACGTAAGCAAGCAGCTATGGAGTTTGTAGTCAGGATCCTGCCATGTGGTCCGGTGTAGTAAGGAAAGAGACCTACTGCTGCTCTGTTCGTGCCCACTCTAGCTGGCTCCGAAGCCATCAAGGACTCTGCCTTGCAAGATGCTGACTCTTGGGACTTAGAGCACATGGAAAGGCCACTCTCTTGGGACTGACACCTTTTCTGGACTTCGCCATGATCCAGTGTGACATGGCACATGTATTCTTGGACTATAATGTGGAGGCTGATGACAATGTACCCCAGATGCTGAAGGGGAGAGCTGCTGCATGAGGGTGGTGACTTTGGTACCTTCCAGGGAGACTGGAGAACGGTTTGCACAGCCGGCTTAAGATGAGAATATGAGGAACTATTGTGTTTGCTTTTGGTTTACAGCCTTTTGCAAGTGCTGGGTCTCATGGGAAGGGAGGGCTCTGAGCATAAATGCTTTGAGCCCTGCCCCCCAAGGCTGGAATATTGTGAATTAAAACCTGTTTCTTCCCACATTAATTGTTAGGTCGTTCACCAAGACACCATGTGGACGGGCACCTGTCTGCTTGGTTTCAAGCTTTTCACACTTTCTAATCTTCAGAAACATCTACAGGTCATGGATATTTCTAGCCTTGCATGACTTTGTGCTTAAATACTTTTCCCAAAGTGCCACACCTAGAAAGGAGCAGAAGTATGATTTGAATCCATCCTTCGGATCTTGACCATTGTATGTTGCCTGTGGCCAGAAATGGAAGCAAGATTCCAGCTCCAGTTACTGGAATCCAGGTTTCGGATGCAGACAGTTTAGACTTCAATTCCTCATAGCTAAGTGAATTTAACTCCTCTGAATCTCTCTGAGTCTGTTTCTTCAACTAGAAAATGGTGATAAGGTAAACCTGATTCCTTTAGAATGTGAAGCTAAATTAACTGCTTCTCATTTCGCACTTTAGAATAATGTAGTCATGAAACTGAGGATTGGCTAGGTCCTGGAAGTGTGAATCTGGCATTAAAAGAAGTCAGTTTAGGGCAAGTGAAAATCTGGATAAATTTGTGAAATATTGCCCAAAGAGTGTGAGTTTTCTACTTGTTCAGCTTTTTGATGCCATTACATGCATCATTTTGACAACAGGCTTAAAAGGGTGATTTGAGTAGGTGAAAATTTTGCTTCCTTGCAAGTAATTTTACTGGTTTGATTTCAAATATGCAGGGAAGGCTTAGTCACAAAATATTTGAAATAAAATTTTTAAATGTGACTAAGGTGGTAAATAAAAAAATCACAATTCTTTAAATGTCACTTCATTCAGCAGTGTGCATTGTCTGCGTTTCTCCTCAGCAAGTGGGGAAATGAAAAATGTCATGTACACGCCAGGTTGACAAATTGATTTTTCTTTGTGAGTACACATTTTGCATTAAGAATCAGAAAAAAAATTGTACTTCGTAGGTTTAAATGCCGAATTTATACCATCTGGCCCATTTAAAAATTGCTAAAGAGAACATAGGGGTGAAAACATCAATATTTCTGTGATGTTTTGATATTTACTGGTGATGCTTTCTTAAGTATCACCTGTTCCACCAAAGCTGAATTCAGAATGTAAATTGTAATTTTCTGGCATTATTATTTATTTTCAGCATTTCCAGAGAGAAACCATAAAATGTTAAAAATACTTCAAAAATCACTCGATACGTAATTTTTGCCCTTCAAAAATGGCTTGAAATTTTCTTCTTTCTTCACTCAGAACCCCTAGATCCCCATAGGAGTTTTGCTCCCTAGTCCATTCCAGTGAGAGCCCATAACTTTCCCCCTGAGGCCACCTGGGAGATGATTCTCCAAAAGAACAACAACAACAACAAACAATGCTTTTAAACAAAGGAACAACATGGAGCTTAGGGAACTGATTCAAGTTCTTTGAAAGTTTTAAGCCAATGCAAGAGGGGACAAGTGAGACTGTAACAGAATTCATCTTGCCAGCAGCATCATGTAGCATTTGCTCTCCTGAACACTAACTTCAGCTGTGATTTATTAGGGGACCAAGTTCATGTCATTGCGCCCGATCTTCAGAGACCTGGCTTCAAATCCTGATTCTACTCACAATTGAAAATGAAGCTGGTGGTCAGGTCCCAGCCCCGTTTGACATGATTGTCAGCCTGTACTCCAGAGAAGGGCTGTCTGGAAAAACAGGGAGTGTTAACTTGCAGGTCGGGGACTTAAGTGCATCGCAGTAGAATTTTTATCCGTGGTGAGGCTGGGAGGGACAGCCACTCCTGACCCTCTCAGTGGGACACTTATTAAGCTGCCTGACAAAGTAGGATAATATAATCCTAATGTCCTTCTAAGAAAGCTTTTGTCCTTTCCTTTTTTTTTTTGCTCATAGCTGAAGAAAATGACTAATTATTAAAATTTTGGAGAAAAATATCTTTGGGTCTTGGAATGACTGTGTAAAATCTAAAAGGTGGCCATGTTTGCTTCCTGGCATTTACTCACCTTGTGCAGCAGAGGACAGACCTCTGACAAGGGGATGGGGCAATTAGTTTTTAGAAGTCTGTCAGTCTAGAGATAATGTGTATGTCTAAGGGCAATTTCTTTTTTAAATAAATGGCCTATAGAAGGAGGTTGTTTGTTAACTTTTGTGGAGAACAATAGAGAAAGCAGATCTTTTAAATTAATTGTATAATCAGAGATAGGACCAAAAAAAGCCAGTCAATGTAATTAAATTCAACATTGAATTCCAGAGAAGAGATATATAAAAGGATATGACTATAGCTTAGTGTTAATTTGCTTTCACGTCTTTATTATTTCTTTTATATATTTATTTCTTTATTATTATTTCTTTAATATAAAGCTGTCTCTTACTTTTGGTTAAAGGTATTAGTTAATTAATTAATTTTTGTGATAGTTTATTCTCTAAAGGGTCTCAAAAAGCTCATTGTCACCCCTCCAATACCACTGCAGATAAATTCAAATGTGTATCTGTAGTAAAATTTAACTTTCAATTGTAATTTATTTTGTTATTTTGTTTTAATTTATATTAAAATTATTTGGGTGACATTGCTTAATAAAATCATACATGTCTCAGGTGTACAATTCTATAATATATCATCTATATATTGTATTATGTGTTCACCACCCCAAGTCAAGTCTTCTTTCATAACCATTTATCTCCTTTTATCCTTTTTTATCTCCCCTACCCACCTTTTCCTCTGGTAGTCACCATACTGTTGTCTGTGTCTGTGAGGTTTTATTTCTCTGCCTTCATCTTTTTTTACTTGCCTCCACTCTGACAGATGTTAGTCTGTTTTCCATTTCTATGACTCTGTTTCTATTTTGTTTGTTAGTTATTTTGTTCATCAGAATCCACATATAAGTGAAATCATGTAGTATTCATCTTTCTCCAACTGGCTTATTTCACTTGGCATAATGCTCTCCAGGTTCCTCCATGCTGTCAAAAAAGGTCAGATTTCCTTCTTCTTTTATGGTTGATTAGTATTCCATTGTGCAAATGTACCACAGCTTTTTTAATCCACTAATCTACAGATGGGCACTTGGGCTGCTTCCATATCTTGGGGATTGTAAATAATGCTGCAATTAACATAGGGGTTATATATTTTTTCAAATCAAAGTTTTGGTTTCTT
Organism: Carollia perspicillata; assembly: GCA_004027735.1. Classification (NCBI taxonomy): domain Eukaryota; kingdom Metazoa; phylum Chordata; class Mammalia; order Chiroptera; family Phyllostomidae; genus Carollia; species Carollia perspicillata. Next base: position 16,960 of record PVKM010013682.1, on the reverse strand, counting down.
TGGATATCCCCGAGTGGAATTGCTGGGTCATAAAGCATTTTTAATTATTTGAGGAAACTCCATACTGCTTTCTAGAGTGGCTGCACCAGTCTGCATTCCCACCAACAGAGCTTGAGGGTTCCCTTTTTTCCACATCCTCCCCAACACTTGTTTGTTGATTTATTGATGATAGTCATTCTGATAGGTATGAGGTGATATCTCAATGTGGTTTTAATTTGCACTTCTCTGGTGATTAGTGACTTTGAAGATCTTTTCATATGTCTATTGGCAATCTGTATGTCTTCTTTGCTGAAGTGGCTATCCAGGTCCTTTGCCCATTTTTCAAATGGAATGTTTGGGTTTTTTTTGGTGTTGAGTTGTATAAGTTGCCTTATATATTTTGGCAATTAACCCCTTATCAGGTATGCCATTGGCAAATATATTCTCCCATATAGTGGGTTCCATTTTCATTTTGTTGATGATTTCTTTTGCTGTGGAAAAGCTTTTTAGTTTGATGTAGTTTAATTTTATCTTTGTTTCCCTTGCCCTAAAGTACATGCCAGCAAAAATATTGTTACAAGAGGTGTCTGAGATTTTACTGTCCATGTTTTCTTCCAGGATTTTTATGGTTTTTCAACTTATATTTAAGTGTTTTATCCATTTTGAATGAACTCTTGTGTATGGTATAAGTTGTTATTGTTTTGGATTGTTTGTTTGTTTTCCATTTGCATGGAATTTTTTTTTTCATTTTCAACCTGTGTGAATCTTTTGTTCTGAGGTGGATGTCTTGTAGATAGCACATATATGGGTAATGTTTTCTTATCCTTTCATCTACCTGGCATATTTTGATTGGAGCTTTTAAGCCACTTAAGGTTATTATTGATAGATACATGCCAATCCCTTCTGACCTGAAGTGTTTTTGTTGAGAACTCAGCTGACAGCCTTATGGGAACTCCTTTGTAGGTGTCTTAGCTGTCTTTCTCCTGCTGCCTTTGAAGTTCTATCTTTGTCTTTCATCTTAGGCATTTTAGTTATGAAATGTCTTGATGTGTGCCTCTTTGATTTTATCTTGATTGGGACTCTCTGTGCTTCCTGAATTTGTGTGACTTTTTCCTTCACCAGGTTAGAAAAGTTTTCTGCTATTATATCTTCAAAGAGTTTCTCTATTTCTTGCCTATTCTCTTCTCTCTCTGGTACCCCTATGATGCAGATGTTGTTATACTTGATGTTACATCAAAGGTTCCTTAGAATTTCCTTATTTAAAAAAATCACTTTTTCTTTTGATTCTCTGCCCTGGGTGCTTAATGTTAACTTGTCCGCTAAATTGTTGATTTGATCCTCTTCTTCGCCTAACCTGCTGTTGATTCTTTAGTGTTTTCTTTATTTCAGATATTTTATTCTTCATTTCTTACTGGTTCTCTTTTATGGTTTCTATGCTTACTGTCTCTTTGTTTAAGTTTTAACTGAGATCACCCATTTTTCTCCCTAGGATCCTTGAGCATTCTTATAACCAATGTTTTAAACTCTGCGTCTAGTGTTTTGGTTGCTTCCATTTTATTTAATTCTTTTTCTGGGGGATTTCTCTTGTTATTTTATTTTGGGTGTATTTCTTTGTTTTCCTATTTTGTCTATGTGCATTACATATATCTGCTGTGACTTTCAAACTTGTTATGATGGCTTTATGATGAAAAAGGGTCTTGTTGGGCTCAGTGGCACAATCTTCCAGATCATCTGAGCTCCTTGCTTCAAAATATTTCTTGTGCATTATGTGCACCCTCCTGTTGTAGTTGAGTCTTGAATGCTGTTGGTCTTTTGTGGGTGGAGTTAACCCTTCAGGCTGGCTGACTAGGAGGATAAACCTCAATTACCATGTATGAAATGCTATGCAGGGGCTGTCCCTCAAGGCAGAGTTGCTCCCAGCAAGGTCTGGTGACTGCCAGAATCTCCCTTGTCATGTGTTGTCTGTGTGACTAGTTGGATCAATCTCTAATATTGTCTGACCCCCACCACTGGTTGTGTTGGTTCTGGGTCCACTTGGGCAGTATTCAGGTATAAGTTGATGTCAGGTATTGTGTGTAACCAGCCTTGGGCTACCTGTCTGCTGCTATCATGCTGTTCACTGTTTGTGGCTGTGTCTATTAGACTTGGATATGTGTGGGAGGAACCAGTCTGTGTATAAAGGTTGCCTTCCTCCAGGTTAGAACTGGCAGCGGATCTGTAAAAGGACTGAAGATCCCTGAAGACCGACTCCACCTGTCAGCTACTGTGTCTCTCTCTGAGGTTGCCTGGTCTTCCTCCAGAGCCTTCCAAAGAGAGACTATAGAGTGGGCTCAGGCTAGTTAGGAACCACAGCCCTTTCCATAGCTCACAAGCTAAGTAGGGTGGCACAACTGGGCTGGGAGGACTGAGTCAGTTTGTCCCTTACCTATAGGTCACTCAGTCAGGCACTAAGTAAAAGGAAAGTGGCCCTTCTCCAGAACCAAATCATTTAGTTTCTGCCAGAATCTCTACCTCTAGTTCCCCCTGGAGGAGTTCACTGCAGGTTCAGGTTGAGTGCAGCCAGCCATCCCCTCTGCAAAAGCAAGCTCAGCCACCCTGGGCTCAGGGGGACAGAAGAAAAGAGTCTCCTATTACCCTAGCTAGTGTGGCTCAGTGGATTGAGTGCTGGCCTGCGAACTAAAGCATTGTTGGTTTGATCCCCAGTGAAGGCAAGTGCCTGCATTATAAGCCACGTCCCCAATTAGGGGGGTGTAAGAGAAGCAACCACACATTGATGTTTCTCTCCCTCTTTCTCACTCACTTCCCCTCTCTCTAGAAATAAATAAATAAAATCTTTTAAAAAAGCAAATGAAAATGTCCTCAGGTGAGGATTAAAAAAAGTCTCCTATTGAGGGTGATGACAGCCTGGCCTGCAGGAGGGGTCTCAGCACTTCATCCTGCTCCCAGACAGTGGCATTCGAGAAACTCACATTTTGAATGTAGCGGTTCTGAGCCACTCTCCCGTCCCCCCGTATGGAACTGAGCCTACTGGGACAAGGTATCAGGGACTTGGCAGGGCTGATCCAAATAGTCTCCCACATGAGGCAGCACCCTTTAGGAGGAAGCCTTTAGGAGGAAGATGGACACTTCTTCTCTTTTCCGGGGTAGTGCAATTCTTTCCATTCAGTTGGTGAGGGTGCTTCTCCTGACCCGCTGTGGGTAGCTGCCCCTATTATATCAGTAAACCTGTATTATAACTACTTTTTCCCTGATTGTCTCTCTTAAGATGTGTAAGCTTTGTGAGACAGGGTTTTATGCTTTATTTGTCTCCTTCAGCCTCTGCCTAGCAATGTGTCTAATCTGTGGTAGGTCCACAAAGGTCCCAAAAAAGGTTTGTTGACTGCATTGAACTGGTTGATCTTTGTTGCCAGATTTACATGGACTTCCAGGCTATGCCAGTCAACAATGATGATCTCTTCTCTACCTCAGGGAGTAGAGTTTGTGACTGATTTTACTAAGTTAAGAAGTAGCTTTACCTGTCAAACAAAATTTAATGATTAATATTAGAGATCCTGAAATAGAAATCAGGAAAAATAGAATTTTTATTTGCAGAAACTCCCCACGTAGCTATTAAACACCAGTTTCACAGAAGAAACTAGAAAGACTTTAATTGCCTGTGGATCACTTTTGCCAACTCTAAGTGCCTTAAAAAATTAAAATAGTACCAAATAAGAGGTTATTATGAGAGTAGAAGAAGTAGTTTAAAAGTAGAAAATCTTCCGTCATATTTGTCCTCTTTGTGATTACAATTTTTAAATTATAAGACATGACATAGTAACAAACCTCCCTTGACTTAATGTCCGACATTTTCTAAATTATCTAAGTATTTCTAACCTCTTAGCCTTCACTTGACACTGCTACTCTCTCTCATCATCTCTGCTCCCTGAACTATTCTGAGTCCTGTCTCCCTCACTGTCACATGAAGTAATTTTCTATTTTTATGTGGTTGTTTCTGTCTTCCTCCCATATGACTATGCTCACATGTGTGCAGACACATGAGAAATTTTATCTTCTTTCAGCTCTCCACAGTTTCATAGTAAAAATAAGAAGATAGCAAGGCCGTTTTATGGATATGAAATGTGGTGATAATTGATGATTAAAATTGGCCACAGTGCTCTGGCCAGTTGGCTGGGCATCATCCTGCAAAGGGAAAGGTCACTGGTTTGATACTTGGTCAGGGTACATGACTGGGTTGCAGGTTTGGTCCCCTGTTGTGGTGCATATGAGAGGCAACTAATTGATGTTTCTTTCTCACGTTGATGTTTTATGTCTCCTTCCCTCTCTTTCTCCCTCCCTTCCCTTCTCTCTAAAAAATAATAAAATAAAAAAATTGGTTACTGCTCACCTTTTAGATATATGGATTTTTCTTATCTGCTTATAGGAGAGGGTTAAGGTTTACTCAGCTAGTAAGGAGTTATTTTCAGAAATCCAGAGGATTTTACAGCAGAAGTAGGTTGGACTGTTTGCTGAAGCAGTGGAGATTACAAGCAACCTAGAGAGGGTATTTATAGTGTTGACCTCCAGGCAGGGATATGTGGCCTTGCTTTAAGGTTTGTAAGGCTATGCCATTTGTACATCTGGTGAGTACACCGCTGTTTAAAAAATAAACTAAAAATTGGAGAAAAACTGCATCCTTGACAAGATATATCCTTTTCTAAAGAGGAATGCTGCAGCTGTCTAACAATGAATTACAACACTCCACAGCTGTCTGGGCAGGAAATGAAGAAAATTATCCTGGCTATCTCTAAATGGGTGTTTGGGGAATGAGAGAGAGTGTAAAAGTTTCTATAGGCTATTCTGAAATTAGGGCTGTGAGCCTGCCTGATTAATTTCATTTCATATAATAGGGTCATTGGCTATCAGATTTCAGATAGCATTAAAAAATTTGAACCATCTAAAAATCAAACAGCATGATTACACAGATTCCAGATAGTGAATTAAAGTAAAGTAAACGTCTGTTTTTGGCAGCAACCAGGTCTCCCCTCTTCATTTTTCCATCCAATGAATAAATTGCATTAAAAAATTAATATCCAAATTTCCTGAGAGTCCAATGTGATAGAGCTATGACTACAGGGGTATCATTTAATAATCATCATTGCAGAAAGCAACTATCCACATTTTTATGCAGAATGTGGACACTGAATAACCTCACTTAAATCAAATGGCTATTTCACATGCCCTTCACCTGCTTCACAAAGTAGCATTTCCCATGCACAGCTAAGATCGGACTCCTGTCCCTGGAAACCTTCAGTGGCTCCCATTGTCCTCAGCCATATTTCCCAAGCCATAATGTGCGTATCAGTCACCTGGGGAACTTGCAAAAATAAAGATTCTGACGTGATGGGTGGGCTTCTGCATGCCTAACAAGTTTCCAGGTGTTCCTGAGGCTGCTCTTCCTCGGACTGCACTTTGTGGATCAAGGGGCTATGGGATGCACACTGAGCTTCCAACCATCTTCCCAGGCAGATTGCTGTTTGTATTCTTGATGCTCTACTCTATGCACTCTACTCTATGGCCTTTCCAGGTTAGTATTGTTTCCCCAGATACATACATACCCTCTGCTTCTATGTTTTTGGGACATTAGTCCCTATCAATATCTTACTTGCCTTTGTTTACCCAAAGAGCCCACATTTTCTACAAGCCTTTCTCAGAATTGTCTCTACCCCAACCACCCAGTAGAATCACTTTCCCTATCCTTCTGTCCTCTGGCATTTTGGTGGAAATCAATTTTGTAGCTCACTGCTGTCTGCCAGACTGTACACATTGAGTGAATATTTGTCCCAAAGAACAGTGAACCTGTGGTGTAGAACAATCTCATTCTATACATCCCTGCTTCTTCTGCAGCATATTACATAATTCCTGCATAGAATAGGTGGCAAATAAATGCTTGCTGGAATTAAATAAATTCACAAATTGTGTAAAATCACTTCTCTAGATGGCTGCCTCTTGAAGAACTTAAACTCGTAGGCATTCAGAAAAACCTTTCAGTGTTACTTTCTGAGAGGATATGTCTTACTCTTTGGTAGTTAGGGATCACTCGTGGGTGTTTCTTAAAAAGGTTTTTAATTTAGAGGATCTATGAATGTGACTATGTGGGCTAAGCTTCTTAAAGGGGCAACCCAGCTGAGAATCACAAAAGAAGCTGTGGCTGCTTCCTTTGCCAAACCTATAAGCTGGTTTTTCATTGTTGCTAATGAAAGTCACTTGTGTTGACTGTCTAACAGGAAGTACCTTAATCCTTTCTCATTAGACTTCTAAAATTAGCTTTATTTTTCTCTGCCGAAGAATGATGAGGTGTGCTACTTTTTCAGTTTTAGGTGGAATGATAGGAGAACTGAAGGACATTCTTTGCTGGGCAATGTGAATGAACAAGTTTTATGAATCAGAGTGACCTAGGCTCTCATTTTGGCACTGAAATATGTTAGCTATGTTATCTTGAACATACTATTCAGCCAATTTGAGCCTCAGTATTCTTATCCCATTATGGAGTAAATCATACCCACCTGAAGGATTATTGATACTAAATGAAAGAATGTGTATCAATTGTTTGGCACACAGGTGTGCAACAAATAGTGGTGAGTGTTATTACAACCAACTTTCTGATGTATTGCCAATCTTTCAGCTTGTAAAGTCCATCATCCATGTTCATGGATCACATCTCAACTATTAAAAGTTAGAGGCGAGAGAAGAGATTTTGACTTAAACATCCAGATTCTTCTTCTTTTTACAGAACTGCAGCCACTTGGTTGTACCCAATCACCGACCCATACTAGTGGCAGAAGTAGTAACTTTATTGGGGCCTTGACTGTGGTTCAAGTCAGGCTGTCCCGAATAGACCACTTAGGCTTATTGATTATTGCGAATTAAAGTTACTTAAGAAACAGCTAGTGCTAAAAGGACATCTGACCATCTCCTGTTCCCCTAGGAAGCAGGAAATAAATCTCCCATGTGAAAGGTGCCCTCTCTGTACCAGGAGGTAAACAGAGGTCTTTATCGCCAGAGACAAAGAATTCAGGACAAAGAAAACTATGTAAACAAACCCTGCTTAGATTCCTTACTAAATACCCAAGCTTCAGTTATTTTGTCCTATCAATTCTTCACAAATTTCTTGTTTCTTTGTTTAAAAACTATAAAAACTGATGGCTTTGGATGTTTCTTAGTCCCATATCTATGACACCTGTATATGTACAAAATTAAACTTGATTTTCTCCTGTTAATCTGTCTCATGTCAATTTAATTCTTAAACTAGACAGAAGAAGCAGGAAGGGGGATGTCTCCTCCCCAGCAACTACATTCCAAGTCCATAAAAACTGGAACTTTTTAAATCTCCTCTGGATCATGTACTCATTTTCAAAATCTCACGAAAGCTAGTAACTCTCCAAGGGGGAACAAAAGGCATGTGTTCATACAATTTTGCTCTTATCAGGATACAAACAAACAAACAAACACTGGCTCCTGAATCTACTTATAAACTGGTTCTTTGTGAAGCAAGGGTAACACAACAGATTTCTGTTGGTTCAATAGAAGATCAGGAAGGTTAGTGAAAGAATGGAGAGAGAGTTACTCAACCCTCCCCCAATTTACTTTCCTTGCTCAGGGAAACCTAAGCAAAGAGAGCTACTTGAAGGCAGGAGGGGAGGGGTCGTTTGAATACCTTCTTTTATATTTCGTGCTGGGAATTATTGTCATTCAAACTTGTCTGGCTTTCTGATATAAAATAGTTTCTGATATATGTAGAGTGATGATCTCAATAAGGTTTGCAGTGAAAGTAAATAATATCCCAAGTTAGCAAACTTCTGTTTTAGACAGGGAAGGGAAGTTGCCCAAGCAGCAAAGTACACTGTTCACCATTTATCTTGGGCCAGGTGGTAGCTCTGTGTGCAGGGCTGACTTGCATTAATAACCATCAACACAATGGATGTGGAAACATGTCCAGGCCTTGCTCATCATATCCCATTTTCATATTTCCTGCGTCGGCTGGGAAACGTGGAAGGACAGCATGAATTCAATTTAACAGTCCAGTAAGTGCCAAAGAAATGATCATAAATCTGAAACTAAGTGTTTTAAACAAGATTTTTCAGATGGTAAAGAAAAGACAAATCCCTTGTTTAGTAAACAGCAAACACTTTATACATTAATCATCCACCAGACGTTAAGTGTAATCAAAGGTTCTGTTTTAGTTCAAATGCAACTTATGTTCCCCAATTAATTACTTATAGGACTATGTAGTTTGCATTTTTAAATGAATTTTCTGCTTCCCAGATGTCTTCTTACAGGAATGCTTGACCCTTTGTAGAGAGGCCGGTTCTCTTATCACAGTGTTTTCAAGGCCTCTTGGGGTGTGAAAAAAATAAAAAGCAAAACAGTTTTAGTAGTTTTAGTACCACCTGCCGTACTGGACCCAATAAGGAATTTGTGAAGTTGGAACACAGCTCCCATATTTAAGTAGGTTATATTCTTGGCAAAGAAGCCGAGTTGAGATGACGCAACTCAAATTTGATTTTTTCCAGAGAAACATTATTCTAATGCAGTTATCTTTTGGACCAAAGGTCAAGTCTTAGTAGAGTCGCAAAAAATAAGGCTATCACACTAGTAAGGAACTTGAAAGGTAATCTGGGTCAGTCCTCTTCCTTGAGTAAGAAATGTTGTTCTCGCTGTTCAGATGAGACAAGTGAAACTTATTTAGAGGCTGAATGTTCTGCTAATACGCCAAGTAGGGGTGGGGCTTTAGGAGAGTGAGGGGAGAATCTGGACTACCACTGTGTAACAGAACTTTCTGCCATGAGAAAAACGTTCTTCGTCTGCACTGTTGGGTACAGTAGGCTCTAGCCACCTGTGGCTCTTGAGCACTCAGAATGTAGCTAGTGTGACTAGGAAACTGGATTTTCAAGGTTATATAACTTTAATTAATTTAAATTTAAATGTAGCCACATATGGATAGCACAGGTAAATTAAACCTAACTCTAGGCATATTGAAAGGCAAAGGCTAAGTCACAAAGGAGTTACTTGATGAGATAACTACCTAGATGATTAAATTGGTTATTTCATAGTGAAGTTTTAGAGATCATCAGTCAGCTGGTCAATAGCAAGGAATTTTAGTAGTTTGTAGCATGATAACGTCTCAGAGACATTTAAAAAATTTTATAGTCCAGGGAAGAAAAGGCGCATGGGGATTCTTAAGGGCATAGACAAGTACCAAATAAAACATTTACATTTAGGACCAGAAGAAAATGTAATACAATAAAATTGGGGCAACTTTAAAGAGAAACATCCTAAGGACAATGGACGGAGTTACTATGGAAAATTGTGTAATATATTGAAGAAAAAAAAACCAAAAATGGTTTTGACTGTGGTTGGCCATCGGTCTAGAAGCAAAATGATATATTTTATAATTAGTTCCTCATTTGGTTTTATTTTCAATTTTAGCATATGTATTTTTTAAAAAGCTGTAGGAAAAAGCACAGGAGACCTGACCTCAACAAATTTTTAAGTATACCTAACAGTATTGCTAACTATAAGCCAACATTATACAGCAGATCACTGCAACCTTTTCAATTTGCAGGACTGAAACTTTATGCTGCTAAACTGCAACCCTGAAGTCCCCACACCCACCAGCCCCTGGCAACCACCATTTTCTTTCTGCCTTGATGAGTTGAACCACTTCAGATACCTCCTATAAATGCAGCATTTATCCTTCTGACACTTATTTCAATCAGCATAATGTCCTCGAGGTTCATCCGTGTTGTTGCAAATGGCAGAATTTCCTTACTTTTTAAGGCTGAATAATATTCCATTGTCTGTAAATGCTACATTTTCTCTACCTGTTCATTAGTCAGTGGACATTTGTTTCCACCACTTGGCTATTGTAAGCAAAGTGGTACTGAACGAGGCGTGCCTCTGTCTCTAGGAGATTCTGATTTCAATTGTTTTGGGGTAAATATCCAGAGTAGGATTGTTGCATCATAGAGTAGTTCTATTTTTAATGTTTTTAACAACCTCCATACTGTTCTCCATAATGGAGAACATTTTATGTTCCTACTAACATTGCCTAAGGGCTCCAATTTCTCAACGTTCTCATCAGTTTTTCTTCCTTTCCTTTCCTTTCCTTTCCTTTCCTTTCCTTTCCTTTCCTTTCCTTTCCTTTCCTTTCCTTTCCTTTCCTTTCCTTTCCTTTCCTTTCCTTTCCTTTCTTTTCCTTTCCTTTCTCCTTCCTTCCTTCCTTCCTGGCCATCCTAGTAGGTATGAGGTTATACCTCATTGGCATTTCTCTGATGATTAGTGATGTTGAGCATCTTTTTATGTACCTGTTGGTGATTTGTGTGTCTTCTTTGCAGAAATGTCTATTTATGTCTTTTGTCCATTTTAGCTTCCAAGATCAGATGAGTTCTGGTGTGTTCAGGGTGGTATGGCTGTAGATTATCTTTTGTCCACTTTAAAGTCTGGTTTTGTAACAGTGGAAAATTGTCACTGTTGGAAATTGTAACCGACCCCACCATTCTTTTGACATTGTTTCTGTAAGTGCTGACTTTAACAAATACGTAACTTGTAGATGAACAGCATGTTTATATAAGAATTCTAGGAACTAACTTAGAAAAATATAGACTTTGACTTTCAGGCATCCCAGCTTTGGGAGATTTGATGACCTTCAGCTGTGGAAACTGGAAGACATAAAGTTGGGATGACATGAAGCCAGGATGACTAAACCAGGACAATGCACACCTGACCATCACTTGCCTTATCAGAATGTACTGTGTTTGTCTACAGGTAGAGAACTTTTCAATATCCTTCATTGATCTCTTTGCTCTGTTACCCTCTCCCTCCTTATAAAAACATCTGCCTCCACAGGGATGTGAAAATGGGCTTTAAGACATGAGTTCCTCATCTTCCAGGTGACCAGCACCTGAAAATAAACCACTTTCCTTGACATCAGCACCTGCCTCTTGAGTACTGGCTTTCATAGCAGCAGGCAGCTGGATCTACATTTGGTTATAGTTATTTGTTTTTTGCTCTTAAATTGTAGGAGCTCCTAAAATATTTTGGATACTAATACCTTATGAGTTACATAGTTTGCAAATATTTTCTCCCACTCATAAGTTTCTTTTTTACTCTGTTGATTATTTCCTTCACTGTGCAGACCTTTTTTTTTTTGACATAGTCCCACTTAATTATTTTTCTTTTTGTTACCTGTGTTTTGGGTGTCATATCCAATAAATCATTTCTAAGACCAATGTAATAAAGTTTCCCCCTGTGTTTTCTTATAGGAGTTTTATAGTCTAAGGTCTTAACTTTTTTTTAAAATTCATTTTGAGTTTATTTTTGCATGTGGTATAATATAAGGGTTGAATTTCATTCATTTGCCTGTGGATATTCAGTTTTTCAACACCGTTTATTGAAGAGATTAAAGCATTTCCATTGTGTGTTTTTGGCACCCTTGTCAAAGATTAATTGACTGTATATACATGGATTATTTCTGGGCTCTCTATTCTATTTCATTGGTCTATATGTCTGTCTTTATGCTTGTACTATACTATTTTAATTACTACAATTTTTTATTTTTTTCACTTTATGGTTTTGACTTAAAGTCTAGTTTGTCTAATGTAAGTATGGCCAGTCTTGCTCTCTTCTGATTACCATTTGCATGGAATAGGATTTTCCATTCTTTCACTTTCAGCCTCTGTATGTTATTAAATCTAGAATGAGTCTTGTAGATAGCACATAATTAGATTTTGTGGTTTTTTAAAATTATTTCAGCCAGCCTATGTCTTTTAATTGAGGAGTTAATCCATTTACATTTAAAGTATTTATTGATATGGAAGGAATTACAATTTCCATTATATTGTTTTCTATCTGTCTGGCAGTTCTTTTGTTCCTTATCTTATCTACTTAGATAGCAAAAACTATAGGGGACTGTTCTGCAGGGCATGGGGAATGTAACCCAGCCCCTGATTTGGTAAACCAACAGGGAGCAGGGTCAGCACACAGGACCCATGCCCATGGATAGGTTTTCCCATGGGGAATGAGGCCTGCATTGTACCTAGGCTGCTATGAGACCTGCTTTTGCTAAAACTCCCTCATCCTAAATTAAGGCAGCAATGTTTACTCCCTATCTTTAAAGTAACTTCCTGAAATCTATGCTAAACCTCCCAAGGATGAGTGTAACCAGTTCAAACACTTTTCTCTTTGTATTTTCAAATATCTTTCTTCTTTGATGTAATTAGCAACATTCTCTCCTTTGTTTTCTGTAAAATATAACCACCTAAAGTGAACCTGTGCATAGTAAATGAAAACCATCCTTCATATAATGTGCCTAGAAAAGCAATAAAAGCTTGTCCAGGTGGGGGTCGGAGCCCTCTCTTTCTCAGAGAGTGACTGTGCCATCCATTTTTCTCCACAGGACTTCTGTAATCCATGTGAATTCGTTCGTCTCATCCACAACACATAGACCCCACCGGCCGGGGTCTACATCAAAAACTCAGTTACCCCAGACTGAGTGGCTTATGAACAACAGGAATTTATTTCTTACAGCTTTGAAGGCTGAGAAGCTCAAGATCAAGCTGCCAACCGATGAATTCTTCAATTTTTCTGATGTCAGTCTTCTATGTATCAGGTTTTGATTGTAGTTAGTATACTTGTCTAGGGCAAAAGATGGTAAAACACTGCATTCAAAAGCTACAAATGATTTCTCATCATATTTATATCAGTGAACATTCTCCAAAGAAATGGAGCAAAATATATACACACACACACATACACATACACATATATACACACTCTGAGATATATTCGTATATATATTTTGGTGTGTCTGGAAAAAGTCCAGCCATTGTTAACATAATGAGAATAGTTTGCATGACATCAGTATAACCTGGCAGCAAAAGAGAGTGGACTGAAATGTACATGTGTGAACAATGATGACTTCACTGTACTAATCAATGGGTGGGGTGGATAAGACAATGTTGAGTGAGCTTGTTTACTGTGTGGCTGTTCACATTCCAAATGACTGAGAAAGTACAGCAACAAATCTGCATCAAATTTTAAGTTAATCTTGAACATTCCTCTGCAGAAACTATTCAGATGATTCAGAAGTCCGCAGCTATGGGCAACTAGTGATTGGTAGCTTCATCATGACAATGTGCCAGCTCATGCATCACATCTTGAGATTTTTGGCAAAACATCAAATCACCCAGGTGACTCAGCCCCCTATAGCCCAGATTTGGCACACTGTGACTTCTGGCTTTTCTCCAAACTAAAATCTCCTTTGAAAGAGAAGAAATTTCAGACTGTCAATGAGATTTAGGAAAATATGATGGGGCAGCGAATGGCATTTGGAAGAACTGTGTGAGGTCCCTATTTTGAACAAGACAGAATCGTCATTGTCCTGTGTATGATGTTTCCTGTACCTTGTATCTTGTTTAATAAATGTCTCTAATTTTCATATTACATGGTTGGATACCTTCTGGACAGTCCTAGGTAGCAGCAAGGAATGAGTGGCCAGATGGGAAATAAAGGCAGGTCACTCACATTATAACCTAACAAAGAACTTAAGACCAGAGGCTAGAAACAAAGGAAGACATATCTTACCCATTGACCCAGCAGTCCTGATCCTGGTCTGATAAGATTGCCAGGCATTCCAAACAACACAAGCAAACTATGACAGTACAGGAGGAGGGGAGGGTCCTTCAGACTGGGCTTCTGTAACAATCTTACTAAGATTCCAGGTACCCTGAACATCTCAAGGCCTAGAAGGTGGGAATGGAGTCCTTAAAATTGTATATACCATTTCCACTATCTGGGAAAGAACCCCCATACGTACCTATGTTTGGTAGTCACATTCCTCTGGTGGAAGCTGGCATAACCTTTACCCACCAATCAATATGTAATTCCCTCATCCCCATCCTGCCAACCATATAAGTCCTTAGAACAAAGGACCTGATACCTCTTTCCACCCTTGCTTTTGCCATCCAAGGTCTTGCATTTCACCCCCACCTTAGCTAGGCCTGTTCTCTTCCATGAGAAGTTAGCACTAATAAACTTTGCTTACTTGCTAATAGTCTTGCTGATACGTAATTCTTTACTGCATTGGCAAGAAGAACCGAGTCTCTCCCCTGTAATTTTATATGTATATATCTCAGAAGATTGTTGCGGCAGACAAGTCTGAAATGTATAGGGTGTGCTGGTATAGTTGGAAGTCAGGTAAGAATTGATTTTGCTGTCTTGAGTCTAAAATCAGTCAGTAGACTGGAAGAGTGGAACCTTGGGCAGAATTTCTATGTTACAATCTTAAGGCAAAATTACTATTTCTCTGTGAGACTTGTTTTTCTCTTAAGGCTTTCAACAGATTGATAAAAGCCCACCTACATTATTGAGGATACACTCCTTTACTTAAAATCAAGTGATTGTAAATGTTAATCACACCAAAAAATATCCTCATTACATCATCTACACTAATTTTGGCCAAACGATTGGAAACCTAGCCAAGTTGACACATCAAATTAACTATCACAATATTCCATGTTATGTAAATTGAGTAATTGAAGTTCACAGAGAATCAAAAGTTGTCAAAGCAGAAGAGAATGAGGGAGACCATACAGCAAACATCATTATTTTACGGATGCAGAGACTGAGTCACAGTAAGGTGAAGTGACTTAGTGGAGGCAATGTGAATTAGTGGATAGGACTTTGGACAGAGGAAGATATAAATATAATAGGTTTATTTTTTATCATCTGTATGTCCTTGGAGAAGATAGTAACCTCTCTCCGCTATAGGTAAGGTGAGAATTACCATATTTACAATAACATTTTGTAAGAACAGTCTGTGGCAGAGAGTAAATGCTCAGTAAATGGGAATTAATTCTCACTATTTTAATGATGTCATTGAGACTCAAAAGGTAGCTCTTATTTTACCTAAAAAAGCTGGGAAGTGATGAAGAATGTCAAGTCACCATCTTAGTTCTTTGTTCTCTGTTATAATGGTGCTGTCACTAATAATGTGAAATTATGATAAATATGATAGATTATCCAGCCAACTGTATATACTCATAAATCTATGTATTTTTCACTTATTTATACTGAAACAAAATCAGGAGATATTCTGCTAGCTGTTGAGTCTCATCTGAGTTAGGACATTCAGGAAGGTATTCCCAGGCAGATTTACAAAGTGTGTTAAGGACTGTTCTGGTGGGGAGACCGGGGCCCATGTTGGATCACTTTCTGAGGTGTTGATCCAGGGCTATTTGCTTTGTGGCTCTCATTTTCTTCTCATGAATGTACCTTTGCATGCACGAGCCTTGGAGCTTATGGTTCTGTCCTCTTTGCTTGGAATCAGAATGTTTGTTTTTGTTGCCTTGAGCTTCTGGCTCACCAACTTAGCAGCTTCCCTATGCTTGTGGATGTTTTGCAGAGAATACCTATGTTGGCAGAGCCTGAACTAACCCTCACTTGTGGAGAATTCTCTATCCTTTAATCTTTTACCATGTTGCTGCTTCACGACGTCAAGAGCCTAAAAGCTTTGGTTTGAATGTTGGCCAACTGCACAGGCATTCAGGACAGTCTGATCCTTAATCCACCAAATCAAAGGTTCTTCTCTCCCAGCCACAGGTCCTGCTTGTTACCTTATGAAATTGGATTACTATCTAGTGACAACTAGACAACTGCCTTTTCTCTTGATCAGTCATTCTAAAACCTTGACTACAGGTGTGCTGGTAAAATAATGAGACAGCCTCTACTCCCCACAAACATACCAGGAAAATTGCCAAGTGAATTTGTCTTTGGAAGTCATTTTTCCTCAAATACTTTTGAAACTCACCTTTTAGAACTGCTTTTAAAATGCCTTCTAGTGACAGTTTTAACAAAAGAAAAAACAGTAGTGTTATTATGTTATAGTCATAGGATATTCTTCTAGGCTGTACAGTATTTTTCCACTTCATTTCCCCTCTTTCCTCCACTTCTTCTCGGCAAATGGAAAGGAGGGAAAAAAACACAGAAAATGAGGTTAAGGAGTCATGGAGAAGCTGGGGAACCTGGACAGGGAACGTTCTAGGAGGACTACTTAGCACAATGCTTTTCAAACTTTAATGTACATTGAAAACTTTGGTGATGATATCAAAAGGCAGATTCTGATTCAGCAGGACTTGGGTGGGGCCTGAGGGTCTACGTCTCTACCATGTTTTTGGGGTAATACTGCCACTGCTGGCCCATGTACCACAATTTTATTAATAAGGACACGCAGAGAGGAGGAAATCGTGGTTCCAGGAGCACTCTGGATGAGACATTTTACAAGTTTAGTCAGTCATTCCTCACAACAGCCCTGCAAGGTCACTTGTCCCCTGTTACAGATAAGGTTTCGGACTCAAAGAGGTTAGGAAATAGAACAGAGCTAGGGTATGAATGTGGTTCTGGGTGACATCAAAGATTACAAGTGGCTTCCTCTCAGTGCCTCCTCTAGTTAATAAGTGTGCCACCCTTCCTCCTGGTGCTCAGTCCCCAGCAAGGTGCATCCATTATGCTCCATGGAGGTTCATCATGTCAGCTACCCTTCTCCACTCTCACTAATCCAGGAGTGTTGGTTTGGCAATGGCCCTCCTTCCTGCACTCTGTCTCTTTTGCTTCTGCAAGCACCTTGCATGGTGTTGCTCCAGTGACTTTTAAAGTGCACCCCTAATCAAAGGCTCTCGCCTGTTCCAAAGTCTTCTGAGTGCCTGACATGCTCTTTGGATTGAAATTCAAGGCTTTCCATGATATCATCCCCCTTTCCCAGGTCCCTCTTCTTCATCTGTTGGGCTGCAACCAAATAGGGCTACTCTTAGTTGCTTTAACAAACCCTGAATTTCCTTGTCTCTGGAACTTTACTTGATTTTTCTTCTGCAAATTCTGAACTCTCCATCTCCAGATACTGAGATCCTTTCCATGCCTTGTCTGTCCACCTCAGCCAGATACTAAGGCT
>PVKM010013681.1:0-29960 GCA_004027735.1 Carollia perspicillata | reverse complement strand
AGACTAGGCAAATCTGTAGAAACTGAGAAATTAGTGTTGATTAGGTATGTGGGTGGAATGGGGAGTGAGTCCTGATGTGTATGGAGTCTATTTTTGAGAGGAATTAAATATTTTAAGATTAGATTTCAGTAATAGTTGTACATCCTATGATCTATAAAAGGAAGTATACTTTTAATGAGTAAATTTAATGAATTATATCTAAATAAATTGTATCTTAATAAATGTGTCTAAACTATTCTCACTCTTTGAATGGTATGTGCCATATAATGAGGACAGGGCAGCCATGGCAAATTTAAATTTATCAGCAGCACTCTTAAGACAGTCTTCAGTTGGACTGTCCATTGACTAATGGAATTGTGCCCAAGCAGAAGAGTCATCGAGTTTAATGTATGTTTCTGGTATAAGAAGTTTTTTTTAAATATGTGGTAACTATAATAGTTTCTGATACCACTAAAGGGATATGATGAAGGACTTGGAATTTGGATTTCCTGTTTTCCCTTCGAACAGGTCTATTTCAGTTGCAGCTGAGGGTGTCATAAAAGCAGGAAGGGGTACTACTTGTATCCGAGTATAAAGAACCCAAGTCATCCGCTCACAGTACCAAATTTAACTAACGCTGATCAAGTTGATGCTATATTACATGAGCTAATCAAAAAATTTAACTTTTTTTACTCTACTACTGAATTAATATCTAAGCAAAAGGTATTAAGCATGTAAAGTAAACTACTAAGCAATATGATATTTGAACTTTAAGCAGCCTACATCTTGAAAAAACTAGATACAATCCAGGAAACGGTAAAGCCTTTGGCTATTTAAAACTGTTTCAATTGGATATAGATATAAATCTGTAAAATGTAAGCTCCATAGGGTCCAGGATCTTTGTGTCATGGGCTGCTGCATTTCTAGTGTAGAGCAGCACCTGGCACAGAGTTGATGTTCTTTGCCCTTGAATGTTTATGTCCTTATCAAACATAAACTCTTGGATGGATTTCATGACGTTTTATAGAGAAGAAGTCCTGTAAAGAAAAACACCTCTTACTTGGACACGTAAACACAGTTTACAGGAGACTTATGTGACACTCAGATAAGAGATTTTACTTTAGAAATTCCTGTGATGGCACCATTGTGGTTTAAATAAATAAAAATAAAATTATAAAATATAAGAATATAGCTGACATTAAGGCATTATTTTTTAGAACTACTTGAAAGGCCAAAGAACTATCTATTAAGTATTAAAAGTGCAAAGATGCAGCTAACAATGGAATTAGGTAACTGCATGTCACCGTGTGGAGTAAACATTTAATCATCTGCAAGTGACTGTGTGGGAACGTTACCTGTGATAGTATACTGGAAATATTTTTATTTAGACATTTGTACATGCTGAGCAAATTAGGTTTTGTGTTTGAGCTGTGGCTTTAATTACGATCAGGGCTGTTTGTTCATGTACAGTGCTTTTCACTTAGTAATAATGTTGTAAATGATCTCTTCAAATAAAAATAACTTGAGCTTGGAGAAGCAGCCTTTAGAGTTGTGTAAATATGGCAAAACAAGTGGCTCAAGACTCTGAGGAATGCTCCACATGGGATGAAAAACATTTAAAACATGACCAAAGCCCCATGAGTTGTCCATGGAAGCAAAATATGGTTCATATACATATATGCTGAAACACAGTACAGAATTATTTATAATAAAATGAATGGGACACGAATTGTATATGTGTTTTCATTATTGAATTCACATCAAATCATTTTTATCAGCATATTCTCAATTCTTTGCTGTATCTTTAAAACAGACCATCTGTAAAATATAGTGTGATTTTAACATAGACTATGTTATTTTGAAACTTCAAAAAGAGATATGGATAAAGCACAAAATATACCAAATCAACACATTTTAAAGGGCCCAGAATTTTTTTCCTTAGCATAAATAGATTCTTCTACAACTGTGCGTGCTTCCTTCAAATTCAAGTACATCCTTTTGATGACAGCTGTCCCAAATGGGATTTTTAGATCTTACAGCAAGCAAAAGTAATTGCTTTCTATATTTTTTCATAAGCCTTTCTGTTTAAACTCTTTTAGTTCATATATGTGTTGACATTTACTGTTTTATTTTCAAGTGTTCCTCAAGCTTCTCTCCTGGGTTTTCTGTTATAATCTCTCTCCCTTAGCAATTCCATAACTTTAAGTAACACCCTATGTAGAAAATTGCTAGGCCTATATATTCATCTTAGATTTCTCTGTTGATGTCTACTCATACATGGCTACTAGATTTCTTCATATGGAGGACACCTCAAATTGAATATATCCCAAGTTTCCTCTAAAATATTTGTTAATGTCTTTTACAGTTTGACTAATGATGCAATGCATTTTCAATCCTCTGAGTATAGAATATATTTTGAATGCTAATTCATTCTACCCTACCTATATCCACCCAGTTCAATTAATTGTCAAGCCGTATTGAGTCCTGCCAGTCTTTTATCTTGTCTTCTATTTTCTGTGTTCACCATTCTATTTTGTGTTACCATTATCATTGTCGAGGTTACATCAAACAACTTCTGACTGCCTCTCCCATCTTTATTTCTCCATGTTCCATGGCATGTTTTTCATTCTGCCTTTTTTTATGCCACTACCTCTCTCCATGCCCAGTTTCTGCCTCCCTCCCTATTCAAGGGTTGGCAAAAGGGTCATATTTCCTAACTCCCCTTATGAAAACCATTTTTTAATTTGAATTCTCATAGCTCTTAATTTGCACTTCTGATATGTTTGTTTTTTTCTATTCATTTTTTGTGTACACTTTTCTTTTAATGTACAGTTTATGTGCATTCTCTCTTTCTTTCACCGCAGTGTAATTTTCCTGAAAGAAATGCTTATGTCTGGTTCACTTTGTATTCTTTTTAAATATATTTTATTGATTATGCCATTACAGTTGTCCCATTTCCCCCCCTTCATTCCCCTGTGCCCTGTACACCCCCTACACCCACACTCCCTCCATTTAGTTCATGTCCATGTCTCATAAGTTCTTTAGCTTATACATTTCCCACACTACTCTTGCCCTCTCCCTGTCTATTTTCTCCCCACTGTCTATGCTACTTATTCTCTGTACCTTCTCCCCACCCCTTTCTCCCACTCCTCTGTTGCTAACCCTCCATGTGATCTCCATTTCTGTGGCTCTGCTCCTGTTTTAGGTGTCCACTTAGTCTGCTTTTGTTTTAGGTTAGGATGTTAATAACTGTGAGTTTGCTGTCTTTTCACTGTTCATATTTTTTATCTTCTTTTGCTTAGGTAAATCCCTTTAACATTTCATATGATAAGGGCTTGGTGATGATGAACTTGAACTTGATCTTATCTGAGAAGCACTTTATCTGCCCTTCCATTCTAAATGACAGCTTTGCTGGATAGAGCAATCTTGGATGTAGGTCCTTGCCTTTCATGACTTGGAATACTTCTTTATAGTCCCTCTTGCCTGGAAGGTCTCTTTTGAGAAATCAGCTGACAGTCTGATGGGAACTCCTTTGTAGACGACGGTCCCCTTATCTCTTGCTACTTCTAGAATTCTCTCCTTCATTTTAATCTTGGCTAATGTAATGATAATGTGCCTTGGTGTGTTCCTCCTTGGGTCCACCTTCTTTGGGACTCTCTGAGCTCCTGGACTTCCTGAAAGTCTATTTCCTTTGCCAGATTGGGTAAGTTCTCCTTTATTATTTGTTCAAGTAAGTTTTCCACCCTTCTTGTACCCCTATAATTCGGATGTTGGAAGGTTTAAAGATGTCCTGGAGGTTCCTAAGCCTCTCTTCATTTTTTTGAATTCTTGTTTCTTCATTCTTTTCTGTTTGGTTGTTTCTTTCTTCCTTCTGGTCCACTCCATTGATTCGAGTCCCAGTTTTCTTCCCATCCCTATTGGTTCCCTGTGCATTTTCCTTTATTTCACTTATCATTGCCTTCATTTTTTCATCTAATTCGTGACCAAAATCAACCAATTCTGTGAGCATCCTCATCACCAGTGTTTTGAACTGTGCATCTGATAGATTGACTATCTCTTGGTCACTTAGAAGTATTGGCTGTGGGGCTTTGAGTTGTTCTTCTGTTTAAGTCATTTTTGGTCAGGTGGCCCCTGTTATGTATGGGTGGCGGAGCCCCAGGGTGGGGCAACCCAGTTGCTGGTTTGTGATGCTGTCTGTGGGGGTGGGGTCAGAGAGGGAACAATAGAGCCTGTTCCATGCTCTCTCAGATTTGTGTCCCCTCTGCTGCCTCCCACAAACAAACTGGGGCCTCTGGCACTGGTTCCCAGGTGGGTGGGCCTATGCACACTCTAGGACCCTGCAGTTCTCCCCAACAACCTCTCCTGTGAGGCTCGGAGTCTCTCCCGGCACCTTTTCAATCAGTGTTTTTAGGCTTTATTTCCCATTGCTGGGGCCCTGGGCTGTGTGGTCCGTCTCACTGCCCGCTCTTGCCTAGTTTATCAGGGTATGAATGTGTGTCCGTGGTCGGCCAACCACCCTGCGTGCTCTGCTTGTCTCCTCCCTGTGTCTGGGGTCTGCAGGCTCCACATCACCTACGCTCCCCAGTGCTCCTGGGTCTGCCAGCCACTGCCTTTTCCTGCCTTGTTCCCTCTCCACCGACTCCACCCCTCTTACCGGTCTTCTTGAATGGTTATTGGACTTCCGTAGTTCAATTTTCTGTGTTCTGGTTGTGTTATTGTTTGTAAATATTTGTTGTCCTTAATCTCAATTGTGTGAGGAGGCACAGTATTTCCACCTATGCCTCCATCTTGTCCGGAAGTCTCACTTTGTATTCTTCATACATCTCACAAGTTTGAGGGAAAACCATTGTATTTAGTGAGTAACTAAATTGATTCCATCCTTGATTAGATATCATTTTTTGAATAAAATTTAGTTTATGACAATATATCGATATTACAGTTAATGGCTAATTCTAAAACATTGTTATTTCCCCTATTTTCTTAAATTGTCAGTTTTGTTAAATTGAAAATGCTGCCTTTGATAGAGTCCTCTGTAAATTCCAAATGATATGATTTAATTCTGCAGATATAGCTTAATATTTTTGCAATCAAATAAAATTCTATTTCCTTGTTCTTTGATGACTGCTGAGATGAGAACCTAAAGTATTTTCCTTTCTGTTTATACAAGAAAAATATATTTTGATCAGTAACAGTGGTGTCTCTTTGAACAAACTGCCCAGAATTGCTTTCCTTTGTTTTAATAGCAACAAACATGAGGGTGCAGTACTAAAGGTTGGTTTAAGCTGAGTTCCCAAAGTACAGAACAGCAGCTCTATGAATTCCTACTCATCAAGAAAATGATTCATCCCCAAATCAGGAATAGGATGAAAATGAAAATATAGTTCAAGTGGTATTAAATGTGAGGACGAGAGGGATTTTAGGATGAGGAAATGAAGGAGTTCAAGTCCGGTGGTGTCAAATGAAAGGGGAAGAATGAGAAGAGGGAGGCTAGTAGCAATGAGCGTCAGAGTCTTCACCTGGTGGTCACCCTTCCCTTCCATCACCAGGCAGATCTGATGCCCCTACAAAGAGAAATAAGTGTAGGTGAGTTTCCTCTCCTATTTGAGAAGGAGCAGTTACTGGAATTAGTTTGTAAACATGTGACCAGAAAAATGCCACATGTTAATAAAGGTATTTGTTTGCCCTGGCTGGTGTGGCTCAGTGGATTGCGCATGGGCCTGCTAACCAAAGGGTTGCTGGTCTGATTCCCAGTCAGGGCACATACTTGGGTTGCAGGCTAGGTCCCCAGTTGGGGACATGTGAGGGGCAACCACACACTGATATTTCTCTCCCTCTCTTTCTCCTTCCCTTTCCTTCTCTATAAGTAAATAAATAAAATATAAAATAAAGATATTTGTTTAATACAAGTATTGATGAAATATTATTCATCATGAGGAAATAGTCAAATGGGAGATTACATATAAATATATTCTGGAGTATCCTGTACTTAGAGAATAAATTTATAAATTTTTAAATATGTACATACAATATTACTGGTTTATTTTCACCTAATTTTCAACTGTTCTTGGATTTTCTGTTTAAAGTGTCTTTAAAATATTTTTCTTAAAATGTGCCTATTTTTATAAGTCTTGCTTTGTCACAAATTATGTTTTGTTGCTTTACAAATCCATTGAAATATGTTCTTTTCGTTAATTGTACTCAACGCAATTCAAATATTTGCTGTTAGACAAACATCTAAAAAGGCTGATTAAAATTGTTCCAAAGACTTTTTGAATATAAAAGTTATTACAGAACAACTGTTCAGTAACTTAAGCATAAATGGATTTGACATACAAATGTAATTTTCTTAAAACATGGGAAAAATACTTTCAACTTACTAGACGATATTTAACATACTGAAAGCACATTGTCTTCTCTCAGACAGCGTGAGCTGCTCTTAAACAGATGGCATTCTCTCCAGTTATTTTTTAAGACTTGCCTACAGAAGTTTCAAGTCTCTGTTCAGGCATTGCCCTAAAATCTCCATCCTGTGCCAGTGGATGCCTGCGCTTGGCAGGAACCTGGAAAACAAGAAGCCCTGCCCTGCACCTCTGTGAAGAACCCAGCCCCTCATAAGCCAGATCTTTGGAGAGGAGCCTTGCTTTCTATTAATGTGTGATCCCTTGTTGCATAAAGCTCCCCCTCTTTCTCCTTTTCCTCCATCTTGTTTTCAGTAAACCTCTCCTTTTGAACTGGTTTCACATCCCTTGATTTTTATCTTCAGGGTGGGGAGGCAAGAACACCTTCATCCTCGACTGTGACAACTCATATTAAGCCTAAGAATTGAGAGATTCCAATCTCTTGGCTTTTTGCTAAGATCAAGTGTAGGGCCCATTCTTATCAGTTTATATCTGGTATGTCCTCTACCTGAGGACTATATATAACGTGGGTTTTGGGAGTAGGGATGTGGAATAGGAGCTTGCTCCATTCATTCCGCACATCAGCCTGGTATGGCAGTACTTCCTGGACAGTGCACCCCATAGCGGGGAAAGAAGAAAAAAAATCTGACAGATTCCAGAGTTACTAAATTATGGATAAATATTAAAGACACTGTTATGCGGGGTTTGAGTTCTTTTCTGTTTAAAAGAGATTTGCTTTAAAGAAAAGTTTAGAACCAGCTATTGTCAGTGAACTAATTCATTCACCTGTCATGGTGATATCCAGTTGGCTTTGTTTGAAGGGGACTGAGTATACCAGTATGATGAAAGCAGAGGAGAAAAAAAAATCTCTTGTTAAAAACTTTTGCATTGGCTGTCTTCAAAGTTTATCCTAAAATAAATTTTCAAAAATGAAGCACAACATCAAAAATATGTAACCCACATCATTATTACTTCTAATGTTTTAAAATCTCAAACAGAAATTATCTCAAATCCTTTATAGAAAAAAAAAGTTCTCTGGCCATTTCTCAGTGTTGGTTCAAAAAAGTCTAGATATTAGGAAAGATATAAAATCACTGAAGCAAACTTAAACTATGATAAACAAATGCCTACTAGCAAAAGAAAATGATAGATTGTAGTTTATAAGTTTTTAGTTTGTAGTTTTAAAAGCACACACATTAAAAGAAGGATGACTTGCTTAACATGATGTTATATAATTGTAACTCATAAAAGATACTTTTTATTAGTTTATGAAATTAAGTCTTTATACAACATCATTTATTTGGATGTTTGTGTTCTATTTCAAAAGGTAGAGTTTTTGAAAGAATTGAAGAGGGGATCTCACAGCTTCAAGACAGATTGGCTTCAAATTGATCCTTGATGAAAAATAGCTACTGTGTTGAAATAGAAGTTTTAAAGAATATGTCAAAATAATTAAGGCAGGAAACAAAAAACTTCTGAGAGTAGTGAACATTATACATTTTGTCAACATCCTGTTCTCAGTCAGAAATGAGTGAAATGCTATCTTTTCATTTCAATCAGAACATTTACCAGTAGAGATATCAGTTTTTGTGCTTTAGGATTTTTGTGTTTGGTGGTTTGTTCCCACCAGTAAAGGGGCAAGAAGATTCTGTGTCAGACTCCTGAAGAGCATATTCAGTCAAATTTTACTCAACTGGAATTGTTCTCTTGGTTTATTTTAAAAGTTGTATAATATTTCATTCATTTAAAGAATATGTGCAATTTTCATAGAGTATAAAGCAAAGTAAAATTAATACTCATGAACCCCTAAGACTAAAGATTAAACTAAAGACTAAAATATTACCTATTACTTTGGCACCATCTTTATAACTGTCCCTTTGAATGCATTCCCTACATTTCTTTCCCAGAAGTTGTCAAAATCTTGTTTTGTGTTAGTTACTCCTGTATTTGAGGATTAGACTTACTACTTAGGCATATATTCACAAGTAAAACATCATTTAATTTTTCTTGTTTTTGAGTTTTATAAAAATAGTGTCATGTCTAGAGCTTGAGTTTTTTACTAAAAAGTTTATTTCTAGGATTTTGTTAATGAGATTTCACATAGTTATCAGTAATTTGTGTTTGTCAATATAGAGTATTCTACTATGATATTTCACAATTTGCTTATTTTTTGTACTTGTCATGGTTCTTTCAGGAAAACAGAATCCACTCTCTATATAATAGTTATAATCTGTAATTCAGGACTCACGTGACCGTTGAAAGAGGTGGAGAAGGGACTTTAGGAAAGCGACCCCCTGTGTGGGCAGTGTAACTCAGCCTGAGACCTGCCAGCACCTAGATCTGGGCACTTATGGAGGAGTCTGTGGGGCTCCCGTGGCCACACAGTGGGAGGTAATGTAGGCCAACCCCCATTACTTGCCAAGAAAAATGGACTACAATTGTCCACCTTCCAAATCTCATGCAACTTTCAGTTACCAACAAAATCCAACACACACAAAAAGCACATGTAGAAGGGAATCTGGTCATTGTTTCTGAGCCATAAACAAGTGTTGGTATGCTATCCAGTGACGGCACACCATTCTTGCATGGATGAACATTTTTCACCAATTATTTTTGTTGTTCAAGCATTGAGACTGAATATTCTTGTACCTGTCCTAACATTTCTCTAGAGAAAATACCTAGGTATGAGATTGCTAAAACATAGGTTTAATGCATTTTCAGATTTACAGACAGTGCCAAAATGGCTGTATCTGTTTACCATCTCCAGGCAGGGTATATGAATCTCCATGGCTCCACTTGCCAGCCAAAGTTTGGTTTCTGTCTTCTTCACTTCGGCCATCATGGTGTCTGTAAAATGATATTTCAGTGTGGTCTTAATTTGATTTTTGTTTAAATTCTAATGAGATGGAAACTCTCATATTCTTTCTTTTGTCATTCTGTTCTTTCTTCAATAACGTATGTATGATTTTATTACTTTATATTTTGTCTTTTCCTTATAGTTTTCTACTTATTTTTGCAAAGTAATGCTATATTAGTAACATGTACTGGAAATAGTCTACAAATATGTGTCTTATATTTTCACCTACTTTGTGGTGTACTTTAATGAACAGATATTCTCCATTTTAATTGAACTTCTATTTTACAGTTAGAATAATTTTATGTCTTGTTTTAGAACTCCTTGACATTATTTCCCTGTATTTTGATTTTAGAAACTGTAAAATTTTGCCTTTCACTCCTAAGTTTATAATTCATCTATATATTTTCTGTTATGGTTTAGGAAATAATCTGATTTTTCTTATGATGGATAGCCAGTTATGTTATATATTTGGTAGTTCCTTCTCAGCATGGTTGCAGTTTCCTATTATTGCTGTAACAGTTACCACAAACTTAGTGGCTCAAAACACAACAAATGTATTATTTTACGGTTACAGAGGTCAGAAGTCGGCAGTGGTTATTATGGGCCACAATTAAGGTTGGTAAGGCTGCATTCCTTCTGGAGGCTCCAGGGGAGAATCTGTTCCTTGGCTTTTTCAGCTACTGGAAGCTGCCATCATTCCAAACTCACAATTGTATCCCCTCAACCTGTGAGTCTCCTGCCCCCTTCCTTCCCTTCTGTGGAAATTGGGCACACCTGGTTAATCCAGGACTGCCTCTTCATCGCCAGGTTCCTAATTTAATCACTTTTGCAGAGTCCCTTTTACAGGGTAACGTATTTCCAGATCCTGGGGATAAGGGTATGTGTGTTGTTGGGGTGGGGGCATTATTCTGCTCCTGTGATGGGTGATGTATGTGACCGGGATCATATATCATTTTAACATCAGCAGGAGTTGGTTTCTGCATTCTGGATTCCATTGTTATCTTTCCTATCTGTGCCCTAGGACTACACTTACCACACTATCAAAAGTGATACAGTTTTATAATGAATCTTTGTATGTGACAGGAATAGCCCTCAATTTATTCTGCTTCTGAATATTTTAGCTATTCTTGGACTTCACCTTTTCAAATACATTTTAGAACCAGTTGGTAAATTGATTCAAATCCTATTGTAATTGTAATTAGAATTTCATTGAATCTATAGATGTAATTGAGAATATTGGAAATCTTTATAACAGTGATAATTCCAATTCATGAACATGACCTCTCAATTCATTTGATGGCTTTATTAATATATTTTATATATTCTCTGTAAAGGGCTTGAACATACATAGTTAAATTTATTCTTGTGAAGTCTATTTTTATTTTTACTGCTGTCCTAAGTGATATCTCTCAAGCTTTTTTCTTAATGACCTGTTGTGGGTATACAAAAATACACTTGATTTTTTTATATTGATTATGTGTAAAATACCTTGATAAACTATTTTACTAATTCTAGTAAGTTTTCTGAAATTACTTAAAGCTTTTTACATACGTACTTAGGTGAACTATAAATGTATTTGTTTTTTACTCCCTAACATTTATAACACTTACCTTATTCAGTGGTTTGAATTATCTATGTTGAAGAGAAAATCAAGACTATGGATCTTTACTTTGTTTCTATATTATTTTACTAATTAATATAGTATTCTTTGTGGTTTCCAGTAGAATCCTTCAATTGAATTAAAGGAGTTTTTTCATTTTTCAGATGATCTTAGTTTTTATAATGATTGAATTTGAATTTTATCAAACTATTTTTCTGCTCAAATAAAATGTTAACCTTTTTTCCACTAATGTATTAATAAGCAAATTACAATTCAGGTTTATAAGTCTTAAACTATCTGTGTACCTATGATAAAGACAAATCAAACATCATATATGTTTGAAATCTCTTCCCCTTCAAAGGTGATCTTAGGGGAAAAACCAGAAGTCCCAGGGTGCCAAACCTGGGCTGTAGGGGGGCTGAGTCACCTGGGTGATTTGATGTTTCACCAAAAAACTCTGCATGAGATATGATGCATGAGTGGGCATGTTATCATGATGAAGCTGCCAGTCACCAGTTGCCCATAGCTATAGCCTTCTGAATCATCCAAATAGTTTCCACAGAGGAATGTTCAAGCTTAATGCAAAAGTTAATGCAGATTCATTTCTCTGCTCACTCAGCCATTTTCAATTTGATGGCCACACAGTACACATGCTCACTAAATGGCATCTACCACCCCCACTGACTAGGACAGTGAGGTCGTCATTGTTCACGCATGTGCATTGCAGTCCACTCTCCTTGGCTGCCAGGTTACATCAATGTTGAACAAACCATTCTTAGTATATTAACAATGGGTGGAATTTTTCTGGACAGACCTCACATTAAAAACATTTATGTGAGTCTTCAACCTTCTATTTTATTTTTCTCCATTCTTATTTGACATATTATCTACATGCAGAGAAATGCACAGGTGCTAATTGTGGAGCTTGAGTTTTGATAAAGCTGTAATATACCTTCAGTACAATACAGAATAATTTCATGACTGCGGACATTTCCTTCATGCCGCTTTCCAGACAGTTCAGCCTCAGCTTCTAGTCTCAAAAGGCTACCACACTTACAGATTCTGACATTGTATGTTCCTCTGCCTCTAGAATTTTATATTAATGGAATCTACCATGAGGTTCTCTTTCATGTCTGACTCTTTCTCTGTTTGAACATAATGTCTGTGAGATACACTCATGCTCTTGTGTCGATCAGTGACTAATTCCTTTCTGTTTATGTATAAACTTGTTTATCTACTCTCCTTAGATGGGAATTGGTTTATTAGTTGAAAGGTAATTGTGAATAAATGTCATAAACATTCTTATGCATGTCATTTTGTGAACATATCCTTTTCTTTTTCTTGGTTAAATGCTTATGTATAGCATTGCTGAGTCATAATGAAACTTTATGTTTAAATTAATGAATAACTGCTAATCTTCTTTCCAAAGTCGTTGTATCATTTTAAACTGCCAACAGTGATTGCTCTGGCAGTTCCACATTCTTATCAACATTTGGCCTTTTTCTAGTTCTAGCAAATCTGATGTGCATACATGTGTTTAATTGTCAACTCAATGGAATCCTTTATAGGTTCTAGATATAGGTCATTTTTCAGAGGTTTGTAAAGGGAGTATTTTCTTCCAGTCTGTGACTTGTCTATTTAACTTTTTATGGTGTTCAGAACAGCAAAATTTTAGTGAGTACTTTTTGCTTCCCAGTTAAGTAACCTTTCCCAGCTTGTTTGCAATGGTATTCTTGTATGCTTTCTTTCTAGATTTTTTTTTCTGTTTTTTAATGTATTTTTTCCATTACCATTTATTCCCCTTTTATGTCCTCCCCCCTGCAATCACCACACTGTTGTCAATGTCCAGGGTCATTTTTCCTTTTGGCTCAATCCCTCCATACCCTAACCCCACCCCCACCCTCACCCCCAGAGCTGTCGGCTTGCTCTCTGTCTTTGGGTCTGTCTCTGTTTTGCTTGTTAGTTCAGTTTGTTCATTAGATTCCACAAATAAGTGAGATCATATGGAATTTGTCTTTCTCTGACTAGTTTACAATTTTAGCTTTTATGTTTAAATCTATGATAGATTGCAAAATCAAGTTTGCCTAAATGTGAAGTAAGGCATACATTATTTTTTTGTTTTTGTTTTTTCATAGGAATATCCAATTGTTCTAGGACCACTTGTTAAAAACATTTTACTTTTCAAATTTATTGCTTTGGCACTTTCACTGAAAATTAAATTGAGCATTGAAGTGTGGTCTTTGTGAACTTTATAGTATTCCATTTATCTATTTGCCTATAGGTACACAATTCATACTCTAGTACAGTATTGAATAGATGTGGTGACAGTGGAAATCCTTGTTTAAATCCTGAAGTTAGTGGAAAATCATTTAGTTTCTCACCATTAAGTATGGCATGTTGCTTACTGTGGGACCATGGACTT
This sequence comes from Carollia perspicillata, assembly GCA_004027735.1. Lineage (NCBI taxonomy): Eukaryota > Metazoa > Chordata > Mammalia > Chiroptera > Phyllostomidae > Carollia > Carollia perspicillata. The sequence goes on along the minus strand of PVKM010013681.1, from coordinate 16,704 downwards.
TCTAGGAAATGGAAAAATTCTGATGTAGAAAAACTTAATTTTGTTTATCTTGGTCCTTCATGCTCCAACATATTTTTGATGAATTCTAAGCCCAGTATATTTTTAATTCAATTAGTGATTATCTGAGTGATTTGGTTTGATAATGATTCTTTTAGTAGATAACAACATACTCTGATCAGTGCTCTCTGTTCACCTGTTTTTAACCATGATTTGGAATGAATAAAGGAGCTGCGCAGACGCTTCCACTTAGACAAACTGATTTGCACATATGCTCTGTCTGCAGTGTTTTACATTTCATGTGTCCACATTCCTTATTTGCTGATCCTAGGCACAGCTCTTTAACGTAGAAAATGTAAGACTGAAGAGAAATTGAATCTGTTTTTTTCTCAATCACGAAATCTGCAAGAGAATATTATGGGCACAGACAATGGTTAACAAACATGAATATTAAATTTTATTTAAAAATCAGTTTTAAATATTAACTTTTGCAGTTTTAAAAGTGCATAGATATGTTAAAATCACCTATGTCAAATTTGGTTAGAGAAAAATGCTTTAGAAACTTCATGAAGTATAGTGCTTCTCCCTACTTTCTTAAAAAGGTGATTTATTTATTTGTTCTATGAAGGGTACATTTAACATATTATTAGTCTTGGCATCCTTTTTGGAAGGGACAGGCCTTTTCAAAGGATCCCAGATTAGTTTCTGACATAGTTTCTTGTGTGTGGTGTACGGTGTATGTATGCATATGGCATAACTCTCTTCTCAATGGTAAAGTTTGAAAAACCCATAACCCATCAATTATTCTTGGTGCAAATGGTCATTCTTCTCTGCCTTAAAACCAACATTCTATTGATTTTGTTTCCTAGTTCAATTTTGTGGGGAAATTGCTTGGACCAAGAGGAAACTCCTTGAAGAGGCTACAGGAAGAAACAGGTGCCAAAATGTCTATCCTGGGCAAAGGATCGATGCGAGACAAAGCGAAGGTACTGAACTTTGAATTTGATATTTAACACATATAGGAGGATACATACCTGTACCCACTGATGGTCAAGTTTACCAGTGCATCTCAACTGTTCTCCCTTCATTTCCTCTGAGTTTTACCTGGTGGGACCATCTGTTGCACTTCCAGTGACTCCTTTGTTTTCATAAAAATTAATAATTGGCCTTTTTCCCCAAACATGTAGTTCTGTATTTTTCATCTTTTTAATCCTTGTTGTAGGTTGCGATCAAATGTTTTCACCTGAGTGCCTTCTGTAGAATGTTTCTGTATATCTATGTTCACCTTCTTCAATTTCCTGATGGGTTCCCTTTTCTTTCTTCTACTGCATCACCTCATCGCATCCATTTTATCTCCCTGCTCTATTTCACTTTGATCTTTCTACCTGAAGCAATTTGAAACACTAATCTGCAAATCTAAGAGAGTTCCACTTTTTTTGCAGTGTTTCAGTGATATTAAACAACTCACCTGACCCCAAAAGAACAATAGGCTAAGAAATATATCAACACTGATGTTCGAAATGATTTATCTCACATCTGAACTATATCATTTTTCCATTTTATAAAATGATAGCAATTCTCTCTGTGTTAGAATTGAACACTTTGGAAAAGAAGTATTTCTAAGGATTTATTCTTAAAGGATCTTTTAAAATTCATTGAGAAAGGGCGGATGTGTTATGGCAGTGTTATTTGACTAGGCCATACTCTTCTGATTTGCTATGTTACCACAGAAAATAAAACGTTAAAATATCTGGCCTGACCTGTGTGGCTCGGTTGGTTGGGCATGGTCCCGCAAAGCAAGAGGCAGCCATCATTCCCAGTCAGGGCACAGGCCTGGGCTGCGGCTGGGCCCAGTCGGGGCTGTGTGAGAGCCAGCCAGTCGATGTTTCTCTCTCATGTTGATGTTCTGATGTATCTCCTCCTCTCTCCTCCCTCCCCTTCTCTCTAAAGTCAATAAATAAAGTCTTTTTAAAAATGTTCAAACATCTTTTTTATGATTGTGAGAATTACTTCGACAATAATTAGGAATTCTGTCTTAGGGCTATGAATGGAATATCTTAGATGAGGGAATGTATAGGGAGAAGTATCACAGAAGAGATGCATGTTGCATACATAAAATATCTTACCTTAACTGTAGCAAGTCTGTATGTGGAGTTTAGGGAAGACTCTCTATATGACTGCTGTTTTTAGACTGGATTGGTAGTCAATTCTAAACTGCAAAAGGGATGCTTCTTACTAGTCTTTTGAGTAACTTTTAGTTACTCTACACTATGTATAATTTCAAAAGTAGCTACATTCTTTTTAGATTTTCTGTATACGAAGACATATTGAAACCATAATCTATATCTGCCATGATATATTCTTTAATGTTGTTTTTGCTATATGTGTTCTTCAGATATCTCACTGTCTTGCAATATAAACTTCATGTTGTGTGCTTTTAATCTCCTACATATTTTTTAAGATTTAGATCAGACATCATTCCCCCAGCAAGACTTCCCTGAACAACTATAATAGGCTTATTACTCTCTTTTTCAAGTCACATGTTTTACTGAAATCTTCTGTTTATGTCACTGAACTGTAAGTTTCCACAAGCCAGAGAAGTGCGCTCTTCAGTTTTGCCTGTGCAGAGTCCTCATGTAGTTTCTCCCTATCTTTTAAAGCAGATGGGTGTGCATTTATTTCTTATGCCCATATATTTGGACATCTTTCCTGTTTATAAAGTTTTAAATTGGATTATTTTTTCCCTCTGAGCATGTTAGGTACTAGCATGAGTATTTCAAACTTTAGCAAGAAACAAATTTACTTCCATTAAGTTTCTATTAGGTTTAATTTACTGATATTACTTCTTACTTAAAATCCTGTTTCTCATTGATTATTTTTTGATTCATTATGTTTGGCTATGCTTTGAGTGTTTCAATTGTTCTTTTTAAAATAAAACATTTAATAATAACAATAGCAATAATCATAATGTCTTAACTATAAAACACCTGTTTTAGAATCTAGTTAAGACCTTAACTACAAAGTATGTTGAACACAGAGAGGATATAAAAGTACAAGCATGGATATGAAAAGGTTTACCTTAGTAAATGCTTGATTAAAATAAAAATCAATCCTTGGTAAATTATAGAATACTGTGCTGCTATTTGCTTTTCTGCAACATGACCTAAACTTTCAGGAAGATTTTATATGATTTTATTTTTCTAGCATAGTTCTTTGGATTTTGCAGTGGAGGTGTGTATGTGTATGTGTATATATACAGCCATACAGACATATATTTATGTATTCACTGAAGAAGTACTTACAAGAGATACTAGGTGTCATTCACACTTCTAGTGACAGGTATAAATATGGCAAACATGGTTTTCCTCTTGGAGAAACAGACAATAGATAAGTGAATAAACGCATACTTTCAGGAACTGGTAATTGTTATGGATTAAAAAACAGAAAAAAAAAGAAGTAAATGTTGGTGGGAACAATATTTTATTACAATGATCAAATTTGAATCTGGATAATAAAAGGAACCAGCCATAGAAAGATCAGAAATGAGAGAGAGAATTCCAAGTGTGATGACTCTAAGGGAGAATCTGTGTTCTCATCTGTAACCATATCTGCGAGTATACAACTATTATGGCAACTGTAGCCACATCTTTGTTTATAATGACCCTTATTCCCATTTAGCTACAACCTGATTTATTTGCTCACCTTCATAGCAAAACACACTCAAAATGTTATTTACAACCAGTGGCTGTCAACCATTCTTTAGTGTTTTTCTCCTTAGTCCTCACGCTGGCTCCTCTTCCTATTCTAGACCTGCAAGCCCAGGGCTTAGCACCATTATATTTATGTATGTGTGTATTTATATGCATATGAATATGTATGAATGAAATGCATATGTATTAGATGTTTAATTACATATATGGTATTCATATATTTATCTATATATAAAGCAAATATAAACACAGAGAGAGAGAGAAAAAACCAAAATATTAAAAGAGATATATAGAAAGATTGAGAGAAATATCTTTGCCAACTTTTAGGGCCTCGGTGAACACAATATGAGCCATGTAGTCTTAAGATTCAGAGATAGCTTTTTTTTTGTTTGTTTTGTGTTTGTTCAAAAGCAAATCTCATTGAAAGAGGAAATGAAAAACAGCTTGTATGAAATTGAATGGTGCTTGGTAGCTCAAGCCCTACTAAAGTTGGTGTTTGTTTGAAGTTTATATCAGCAGGCATTAAGGAGTTCAACACACAACTGCAAGTCTGTTTTTCACCTTCTATCCAACTAATACATACATATATACGTAAACGAATGACTTACTGAAGCATACGAGGCACTCCTTTTGCACTCGCAGGCAGAGCCTGGGTCAGCAGCCTGCCTGCTGTCCCATAGCCAGGTGCCTTAGCAGAAAAACTGGTTTAATAGCCTCTTTGCAATTACTGGCCTATGTCACCTTTCTAGGAAATGGTGCAGATTGTTTTTCTGGGCTGAGTATGCTGTTGGGATGCTACCCAATGTATGTCATAAACTTGATCTTTCTTTACCTTATGATAGAAAGAGATATTTGGATAGTTGTCTAAATCAGGACTAAATACTTCTGAAAAAATATTTTTTATGTATTAGGGGGACTCCCCCAAACCAGAATTTATTTATAAAAAAATTATGTATTTATGCTTACATGTTTAAACTTTAGTCAACTTCAAAGTACTCTCCATTTGATGCAATACACTTATTGAGACATTTTTTCCACTGCTCAAAACAGTTTTTGAACTCATCGATTTTGATGCTTTTTAATGCATCTGGTGTTCTTTGTTTCACCTCTTCTACATTGGCAAAGCATTTCCTTTTGAGGACTTTTGTCATCCAGGGAAACAAAAAAAGTCACCTTGGGGGACATCTGATGAATAGGGAGAGCGGGGTATGGGATAATGCTGTTTTTGGTCAAAATTTGCTGAACACTCTATACAATGTAGATAGGCACACTCATAAGTCACCCATCCTGAAATGAGCAAATGCATTGAAAAGAGTCTTCAAAAAAAAAATTCGCTGAGGCCAAACATAGCGTCTCACAACCTCTGCTGGCACATGGATGCAGATGGGTTCCTAGAACACTCACCTGGTGAGGGAAGCCTGTAATACAAGGGGCCTACCCCCCAGGAGATAATTCATTTTTTTGCCCTCCCCTCATATTTGCTATGTGTACAACTGTAAATTAAATATTATGCTGTATAGAAAATAAGAATTGGACATGACTCAAGCCCTCACAAAATTCAGACATCCTTATCTGCTTAACACTTTGTTTAAAAAAAACATTAAAAAGTATCAATTACTTGAATTAGTAGGTAAAAGAATGATGAACTCATTTTGTTGTCTTTTTATAGGTCTAACAGGACCTTTTATTCCTTAGAAAAATATGAAGTTTAAAATTTATTGTAAGATTGTTATAAAATTAACTGCATAATTTAGAAAATAGTTCTAATGCTCTAGTGTAGTAAGATTATAACAAGTTTAATGTTTTTGTTTCTTTGTTGTTGTTTTTCATGGTGGTGGGTAAATATTCCTTTACATTTTGTTATATCTTGCCAATAACCCCACATACAATGAAAGAAAAAAAACTAAAACAAACTAAAATGTAGTCATATCTAAGATAATACCAGTGCCCAATTCGTACCTTTATATTCATAATTTCATCCCCATATTAGTCAGATGGCAGAATATGTGAACTCATATTCAGCCAAAAACCATCTACCTTGAACAGACGCTAACTTTTTAATTGTGTTGATAAAAAAGTATTCTTAGAAAATCTAGAAAGTCAAATATACAGTATGTTTGCTGTACTTGAAAATACCTGAGGAATTTAACTGGCAGTTCAGAAATTTCTTTAAAGTCTAAGTTCTTCGTGCACCATATGGCCAGCTGGTTCTAAATAACCATACATCTGCTGATTTCATGAGCAGTGGCTTCTGGGGATACTTCCGGGCTAACTTACGGTAGCTTCAGATAGAGTGTTGCTATTTTAAGTGGTGCTGATGAGGGAGGTGACAAAGGAGAACAGAAGAACAGAGGTTCTACAGTCTTATCTTTGAAAAGAGTGAGGAACAAACTTATTATTCTAAGAAAAAAGGTTAGAGATTATCAGACAAAGGCTGAACACACCCAAATAAGAGTGAGGAAATCAGGACAGCAGAGATCTTGCACCCTTATCTATTGTCCTTAAATGGAAATCACAAATGGCCGTGTTGCAAATGAAATTATATTTGTAATGCAAGGCATTTTGGCACGTCTGTTAATAAGCTTGGTTGAAATTATAGCATGTGGTTTTAAAACAGGAGTTCAGTACATGTTGAAAGTAAAGTGCTGTTTGGTGGTGCTTTATTTGAAAATGTGTGGTAATTCTCAAGGCAAGTCTTTCTCTCTTTGATGTGCTAATAATGTACAGTTTCTGTTTTATAATATGCCATGTATTTGGTGATGGAAGCCATAGTAAATCCTTTCTGATTCCATGGCAAGACTGACTTTCATCAACAACAAAATCAGTAAAAGTCTTCAAAGTAATGCATGCGCCTGGTGGGCAAGGCAAGTGTGAACCCCACGCCAGTCCTGAGTTCTCATTTGGCTTCTGGGCTCTGCCTCACTTGAAACAGCCGGTTAGTCTCTCAAATTCCTGAGGGGCGAGGCCACGCTCTCTGCTTGTCAGTCAGGCTGAGACTGGTCACAGAAACTCTTGTTTCGACTTTTTAATATTCCCAAGAAAAAAGCAATTGGTAATCCCACAAAAATCAAGAGCTTAGACACTCTGATTTTAATTTAAGCTGTGTCCATGATAAACTACCCAGTAGATTAACAACATTTCTTTCTCAATTTCCCCCTGCAGAAAAGAACGTCTAGCCCATCTTGACTTCCAAACAGAGACAGAGAAATAAGCATAATAGATTGCACAAGTGCACTTGAATTTGTGAAGAACAAGGAGTGTATCATAAATTATAGATAGGTGGGGTTTTACTTTTTATTTATTCACTGCATTTTTCTGTTTTTCTTATCTGAAGTCTGAGAAATTACAGTAACATTAAAACACATCATCTGAAACAGTAGCATACGTTATTAGGAATGTTTTATTATAAATATATATTTTGTGAGGATACAATGAAACCTGTATTTCCACGGTGAACCAATACAAGACTATTTCAATCTGTGATGTATTTGGACTCCAAGTGACCAAACCATCAAAATAGTTAAGTTTGAGTTGAAGAGTGAAATATATTATGATATTAATTAGAAATAATATTTCACATTAGCAGTTTCAACTTTTTTATATATAGTCATTCACTCTAATGTGCTTTTACCTTAGACTAAATAGAACAAAACTGAAAGTCATAAATCTGTCCATGCTCAATTCTTCATAAGTTTTAACAGTAGAGGATAAGGTAGCAATGTTGTACATATTGTGAATAAAAGTTATATATGATTTTAAATCATTAATTTCCTCTAGTCATATTTTATTCACAGCTAGACAAATTTATTTTAATTGCTTGTAATTAAGACCTGCTGTTTGGGAACTTCCAAGGACCTATACACACAGGATCATATACCAAAATATACTATTTAATATTACTAGTACACAGTTGTTCCTCCATTGTCACTTGTCACTTGCTAGAGGGACTGCACTCTTATTTCCCACGAGGAGTGAAAGAAGGGCGTCACAGAACTAGCTATCTCACATAATGTGGTGGGGAATTTTTATTTATTAAGCTATTAAAAATCCAATATATGAAGACAGAAAATGTCTAAACATTTCTCATTCTTTAAAAATGCGTTGTTGTTCAGTTACAGTTGTCTCGCCTTTTCCCCCATTTCTATCCTCTACCCCATCCTCCCCGGCTCTCACAGTCAGTCCTACTGTTGGTGCCCCTGTACGTCAGAATTAATATAGAGAATTTTTTTTTTACCATTGAGGAAGTCTATCTGTTTTTGTCCTGAGCTGTATTGTTGCCCAATATGTTATAAACAAAACTCAAATGAGAGATAACAAATGTAGAAAGAGATCAGATATGTCTTGGCAATATTTAAATTCTATATTCTGTATTAAACTGTATTAAACGGTAGCAGTTTAATAGATGGTTACAAATTCTTCGACTTTCTTTTAAAGATTGATGAGTGAGGTCTAATTCTCTTTCCTTTAAATCTGGATAGTTTTAGTGACTTGTTTGTAACAGACTGCGGAGGAGTTGTTGCTTCATGATTCCTTTTTTATTTTAACAAATGAACTTATTTATTTTTTAAGATTTTATTTATTTATTTTTAAAGAGAGGGGAAGGGGAGGAGAAACAGAGGGAGAGAAACATCAATGTGTGGTTGCCTCTCATGTGCCCTCTATTAGGGACCTGGCCCACAACCCAGGCATGTGTCTTGCCTTGGAATTGAACAGGCAACCCTTCGGTTCGCATGCTGGCACTCAGTCCACAGAATCACACCAGCCGGGGCTGATTTCTAAGCTTAGATTGGAAAACACAGTGCACCTTTTGTCTCATTTGCAAGAACACTATCTTTTGGAGCTGTAAGCCACCTGGCAAGGACTCTGACAATCCTGAGGCTGTCCCTTGGGAGGAATTCAAAGTCATATGAGAGGCCTTGTATATGTACCAGTGGGAAGCCCAGTTGAGCCTAGCTTGTGAGTGATCCCAGTCCAGGCACTACACATGCAAGTAAAGAACTCTCCAAATGATACTAGCCTTTAGCCATTTAAGTGATCACCAACTGCTTGAGTCTTCCTGTGTGCAGGTCCAAGCTCAGGGAGCAAATAGAATTTATTCTCATTGTACTCTTTCTGAATTCCTTACCCACAGAATTCACACACTGTGAATGGTTATTTTAGGCAACTAATTTTGGCATGGTTAGTCATGCAGCACTAGTTAATTGGAACACATTGTGACTACTTTATATGCATGATTCTTTTTTGTTTTTTAATTTAATCTTTATTGTATTTTTCCCATTACCATTTAGTCCCCCTAGCAATCACCACACCGTCGTCCATGTCCATGAGTCCTTTTTCTTTTTTGCTCAAGCCTTCCACTCCCTCACCTCCCCGCTCTACTAGCTGTCATCCTGCTCTCTATATAATGATTCTCAACATTGTTAGCAATTTTCCAAATACTAGATTCATTCTCTTGCATTTCTACTGCCGTCTTCATGGCAATTTCTACAGACTGATAATTTATGGGGTTTTGTGTGGATTTGTGTGTTTTATGCTTTATGTTATTGTTTTATTCCTTACAATATATTTTCAATTTGTTTATGACTGTTGTCAAATCAAATGATTAAAGCACTTGACAAAGATTTGTTTCAGAGTTGCCAGTAAGAGAAAAGGCTTCTAAGAGGCAATTCGAAGATTTCTTCTTGATAGAGGCACTTTATGCAACATGAACACCAAACATAGAGCATTCTAGTTAAAAAGTGTTAGGCTAATCATAAAAGCTGGTTTAAGGTCTTTGCACCTTTGAGTGTCTGGTTAATGTCATATGACTCAAGGTTAATTGGACATGTAATTCTAATTTCTATGTAAGACATCTTAATTTTACTACAAGCTCAGAAAGCAAGAGCTCAGGCATTTTATCAGGGAGACGAGATGGATCCCATAAGAGGAACTAAATTGCACCATATAGAAAGTACCAGACTGAGAGTAAGATAGTTTTTTTTCAGTCCCTTTTTTGATCAAGTTGGATGACTGAAGATTTGTCTTAGCCAAATAAAATAAAAATAAAAATAAAAACTGGCATTTTTGTGCTGAGAACGTAAACTGAATTTGTTGCTGTATAAAGAACAGGACAGGACGAGATAGCTAGAAGCAGGGAGGCTAGGGGTGGAGGGACTGAGCATGAAGGAAAAAGGACTCATGGACACGGACAACAGTGTGGTGACTGCTGGGGGGAGGGAGATATAAGGGGACTAAAAGGTAATGTAAAAAAATTACGTTAAAGATTAAATTTTAAAAAGTATATGACTATCTAACCACTATACTATCACCTAAAACTAATACAAAACTAATAGAAAATAATATTGAATGTAACCATAACTGAAAAAATGTAAAAATTAAAAAGAAAACAAACAGAAAATATGTGATTTTTTTATACTTCTTTTTTTAAAATTTCTTATAGATGGTAGAATTTAGCTGTGGGATTAAGTTATTTGATACATGGCCATCAAGATTACTTGCAATATCTATACCCATTGTCATATTTATTTTTTACCAGTTTCTTATATTAGAGAAGAATTTCTAAGCAGAATCCTAACGTGATTCAATTTAGTGATATACATTGATGTATTGTTAGTCATATTTTATATTATTTATTCCTGCATATATATTACATATTTAGTGACTTATCTCTCTTGCTACATATTTTGAAGAATATTAATATCTGCTTTAATTTTTTACCTTCCCTCCTATCTATGCTTTGCTCACATATGCAGCAACTAAAGCAACTGACCCCTCCGAATGTGTCTTCATTTAATAGAATTGGGTATTAGAAAGAAGCATTTCCTAAATAGTTTTACTTTGCTAATTGTAAGACATAATACATTTTTAAGTTTACACGTAATTTTAATGCTAAGCCAAGTGAGAATGATTATCTTAAAAGTTAAATAATAAAGATATTTCATCTCTTAGAAAAGCCTTTGTTGAAGAAGTTGTTACTGTGTACGTGTTTTTAGAAAGATGCTGTTAAATGTTTGCTTTAAATTGTTGAAATTTGATCCCAACATAAGCCGTGTTCTTTGAAGAGAAACTTGGACGACTTGTAGTAGCACAGCTTGGGGAATTTGGGGAGGCTAGAATTTAGGTAGTTAGAAGGATAATGGGCCCAGAGTGGGATTGCTAAAAAGAAAACCCTGCACTTAATTTAAGTGCACTATCAGCCCTAATTTGGATTCTGAATTTCATTAGTTGTAGTGATGTTTATTTGCCTTTGTGTTCTGTTTTCTCCTTATTAGTTAATTCCACAAGTCATTTAAAAGTTGAACAGTGGTTTTCCCAGTTATATATATCTGAATCTTACCAATTTTCAACCGGCACGCCGCAAGAATTTTTAAAAACTGCAACACCTGACTATTTAGTCAGGGGCACTGACCTCTTTTCTCAGCCAACACAACAATAGCCATCTGTTGTGAATGAATCAAAATTATACCTACTTTCTTTTGTCAGATGGGCAGAAACTATAATGCACTTTTTGGAATGCAACAAAATTTTAGTAATTACCTTATGTGTATCATGAGATGAAAAAGGTTTTGAGTCACTGCGTTAGCTGAGTTGAGTTGTACTGAATATCCAAAAATTTGTTTGAACTCTTGACAACTCTTAATAGGAAGTAGAGAGGTCTGTATTCTGGCTATAGCTAATGATGCTGAACAAAATCCACAGAAAGACAAAGAAGTCACCAGCTCCTCAATCTGATGAAGAATAAATAACATTACTGAGTTCACTGTTGCTTTCTGTGACTGTTGGTTCACCACAGTGAAGCCACAATGACTGAGGGAAATGAAATGCCCAGGATACAAATAAAATTTTATATATTTTACTGGGAACAAAATCGATTGCCCCACTTGACTTTTTGCAGGCAGGACAATGTTTTTTACTCTTCCAGGGATGCTTTTGCAAGGCATTCTCTCTGCACTGTGCCCGCCAATTGCCTAATGCTGCTTGTTAACAGCACTAGATTTGCCTGGGAGTAAGCATACCAAAGGTTAATACAAAAACAGTTTTATGTATTTTTATTGATATCTAAATATCAGAAATCATCTAGACTTTATAGGTATATAATTATTACTACATACAATTCTAGCAGTACTATGGGGTTAAAAAAAAGGCAAACGAAGTAGAGTCCTTGATTCAGAGAATTTGGAACGTCTCCAAATGCTTTCACATTCCCATTCCCATTTCTGAGCTCTATTTGCTGCTTTCTTTTTCTCAATAATAGGCTTACTGTTTTCCTTTTATAAGTTTTGCATGGTTAGAAAAATATTTTATTTCTATCATTTGGCACGTTTAGGGAATATTTTTCCTAGTAGTTCAAATTTTTTTCTTTTCATCTATTTACCTTTAAAATGATTTAAAACTAAAGCAATTTAAAATCAGAATAATTTTCCAGCATTTGTATACTGAATCACTCTCACTTCTATTTTATTGAGCATTACTGCAATGTGCGAGAGATTTATTTAGCAGTTCCACCATGTTATATTTACTTACATAAAACTCACGTCAGTAATCATCCTGATAAATCCAGGAACATGGACAATAAAGAATAAGATAGTAAGCAGTCAACTGAATAGACATATCCTACCTTGTCTTGAGTTAATATGTTCAGGATTTCAGTTCTATATTTTTAGATTTAAAAGTTTTATTCATACTTTCATTAATGATAATAACAATAATCTAAAAGAAAGTATGTGAAAAGTTTTATAATATTATTATTTTTCTTACAGAATATTTTAAAATTTGAACAAGGCAAGACTATTGTTATGATGTGTGTGTTTTTCTTTTTTTGCAACTTTCTGGCTTTCACATAGTCACCTGGGCATAACAATTAAACCTGAGCAATGCTTAATATTATGCAGATGACTGTATGGTGGATAGTTTTTATCCATTGATCGAAGGTATAATGTGTTTCCAAGTCATATACGCACACAGGCACATAGTACATTGGCTTGTATAATTTTGAAGTTGGCAGAGATGGTGAAGATATTAGTTTAATTAATTATTTTTGTAGCAAAATATGTTTTTGCCAAAGAGGCCATAATTTGCTTGTGAATCCTAGGAAATTACCAAAAATAATTATTAGGTGTAGGAAAACAAACAAACAAACATGAAAATACCTTCCTTTAACTAGCAGGTTAGTATCAAGGAACCATAGCATTGGAAGAGACAGGCTTTACTACACTTTCTCTTGATGTTACTTGAGTATTACACCCAACATAAACAGAAAATGGATGCAGGGAAGCGCAGTAACCACTTGCCAACTCCAGTCCACCCTTAGGGAAGCCTAGGAGCAGCAGGGATTCCTCTGAGAAATCTCCCTGTTTCTAGAGCCTGAGTTTCCTTTTCAGGAGGACAGAGTTTTTCTCACTTCCTCACCCCTGTATAATTTTGGAGGTTACAAATTGATCACAGTATTTTTCACCCCACATGTCATAAACTTTCTTATACATTGCTATATATTATTGAAATTACAAGCCAAAATGTAATTTTATCATAGATATTTTTCCTCTAACCATTAGTTTTATTAAAACCATCAAGGCCAGATTGTTACTTTTTTTTGCCTCACTGGTATTGGGGAATAACTTATATATATGAAAATCTACCATTTTAAAGTGTACAGGCACACATAGTTTTGTTTTTATTACCACTATAAAAATAAAGAATGCTTCTGTCACCCCAAAATTTCCTTCGGGCTTCGCTCTACCCCTGGTTCCAGTGACCACGGGTCTGCTGTCTGTTGCTGCCATTTAGATTTTCCCTAGAATTTTACAAAATTATCTACACAATATAGACAAATTGCTGAATTCCTTCAGGTACCATCTGTTTGAGGATTATCCATGGTGTGTGTGTGTATCAGTAGTTTGTTCTGTTACATCACTGAAAAGGTTTCCCTGGTGTGGCTACCGCAACTTGTTTCTCCATTCTTCTTTAGGGGGTGATTTAGATTGTTTCCAGTTTTGCCCACCATGAGTAAGGCTGCTTTGAAGCTTCATGTACGTGTTTGTATTCATATGTGATGTCGCAATAAAGAATTTTGAAATTATTTATCAAACCTTAAAGCACAAGGACATTTATACCATCTTTTCCATTAATATATAAACATATTTATCACAGGAGTGTACATTTTTTAGAGAGTTAGAAAGAAGTACTCCTCATGTATTGGTTGTATATTTACTCTCTGATTTTTAGGATGGTTTATTAGACATTAGTAACATTTATTAGTTCTATGAAAGACTCTTTCATCGGCTATTCATTTTTCATTCTGCAAATAATCATTTCTAAATCAAGTTTGGGGAGAACATTTTTCCAGCACTGCTCTGCATTAGGATACCAGAGTCTAGCAGCGAACTGGAGGTCTGGATTCCCTAGCCAGAGAGATTAGATTTGTTAGATAAATGAAGCCATCTGCATCAATTTAAATAGTTCTACCAAATTGATTCATGAAATGTCTAATATTTCCATGTAATTGGCAGTGGCATTTTCAAAACGCTGTAACTGAGAAGAAAATTTAACCTTCTCTGAAGAATTGCATACTCTAGGGTTGATACTTTAGAAAATTATATTGTTCTAAGGGAATACTCACCAAAGAATTAGATCAGACTTTGAACAGATGCTGCAAGATCCCTGTTTTATTGCTGGTGCACTGGAGTGGTGATATTAAAAGTCTTCATCTCCTCCCTCGCATCTGATGTTAAAGCAGACTTTCCATTTCTCAGCTCTGACAGTTTAGTGGTGAATCTCTTGTGGCTTTTCAAAAAAAAAAAATACTGCTTTCCCTTTACTTTTTTCCTTTACTGTAAAATTATACTTTGGTCATTAAGTTCAATGTATATGTTTTTGTTGAGGCAGTAAAGAGTCTTCTCCTCTAATGGAAGGTGGGGGCTTTATTTCAGATGATAGTATCTTTTCTCTTATTCAAGGAAATTTATTTCTTAGTAAAGGATTTTATGTTTACATATGCACATTCGCTTAGAAATAAATAAAAATGCAAAATCTAGGTGCAATATTAACAGAGTTTTATCTATGTTATTATAATCCTTGAGTTTCATATAATTGCTTTACTAGGGGAAATCCTGGAAATTGATTTATTATGAAAATCCAGAAATCTGTTAAAATGCCATGCTTTCATTTTATCTTTGCTGCTTAGATTTCTGATCTTTTTCTCCTTTGTGCTGCATTAGTGGTACTGAATGCAAATGACTCATTCAGCTATTTTATGTAATTGAAGATAGGCACATATAGATAATTGGAGAATATTTGTCTTCCATGGGAGTTACAAATTAATTTCTAAACTTTGTTATGTTCCTCATAATTTTACTTATTCACAAATTTTGGACGTTATAGAAGATGATAGGCATTGTTTATTCTGTTAGAAAATATTTGATACCTTTTATGAAACAGTTTTATAACAAGGATGTTATATAAATTAGGCATGTCATAAAAGTTATTTAAAGATTTTCTTCAGTACTATATATACATCATTCATATTGGAAAAAAATCCTCTTCCCCAAATGTCAAGATATACAAGACAGCTGGCTGTATTAATGTTGACAAATGATTATTATTGCTATGCCTAATATTTTATTGTGCATGTTACTAAAATTTAGGTATGAATTACTTATATGTTAACATTAATAAAGTATGTGCTATCAAATATTATGTCTGGATAATTATTATATAACATTTGTGACATATGGGACTGCTACCCATATGTAGTAGAATTATACTTTAGTTTGTGGCCATGGTTAATTTTTTTGAGGATTGTATAACTTTTTTGAGGATTGGATTAAGGATATAATTTGCAAGATCAACCTGTACACGAAAATGTTACCATTTTTATGGTTTGTCCAAATAATTGAAAAGAATTCTAGTTGTAGATCAGAGAAAGTAACTTTAAGACTCAAGAGAAAAATAAAATATTATCACTGCTCAGCTTTACTTATCTTACGTAATACTTGCACACTGCCAGTACCCTACACAGAGGGCCCCTGTGGGTAATCCCATGTTCACAAGCACATTTTCCTATTTTATCAAACTGATTAGTTGACAGTTGGACATTGATTTATATAAGCAGGGTATTTGCTAATGTCTTTAAGAAAACAAGTTGCCAATAAATGTTACTGGTATGATATTGCACATACGTATCCTCATGCATAAAAACATGATCTCATTTTTTTAAAGTATGGTAAATATATATGATGGAAGGCTCACTAAAGATATATGGCAAATGTAAGCATGAATGAAAATTAGTGGCTTTAGAGTAAATAAGGATTTTACTTTATTTTTTTAATGTGGATTTTAAATTGCATAACTACTCATATAAGAACCAGAAGAATATTATAGTAGCTACATGTAAGCACAAAATGTCCATGTAAAACCAGTAGTTTGTTTTCGGGTTAACCAGCTGATCCACAGAAGGTCAAATCTGTCTACAGAGATGCAGGTGACATGTTAACATGTGATGTTCTCAGATATTTGCATTGAAGTGCTCTGTTCCGAAAAGCACTGATAATAATAGGCCTCACTCTTATCCAGATGTTGCCATGTTGAGCTCAGTATTCTTTGAAAACTGTAGTTTTGTTCGGTGTTTAAAGAATAAAATATACATTGCATTTGCATCCATATTTCTCTGATTACTGAATTTTAGATAGGTACTTATTAAATAGAATTGTAATTGAAAAAACATCCTACATTTTCCCTGTGGTTCTATGAACTTCATAACGTTCTTCAACACACTGTACCTACACAAACCAGTACATTCCAGCATTGAGCCTTCACTCCCATCATATTGCAAGAAAAAAAAGTATTCAGTGGGCTACTTATTTCCGTAGTGAACAGTCATTGCTTCAGCTCTGGTGTACTAGATTGGATACCTGTGTATCCGGTATTCTGGATTATTCCCTATTTTATTGTTTTTAAAATATATATATTTAGCACTTCTGATATGGATGATTTTTCATACATG